>OX419594.1:91701-171701 GCA_948473455.1 Teleiodes luculella
AAACAACAAACATAAATAAGAAAAGAAAAAATGTAAAACAAAAACATAGAAAAAGAATAAAAAGTGCGTGCCACAATGCCAAAAAGGCTGCAGCTCAGCATGTGATTCGCTCAGCGCTCGGGCTCAGCGAATCGCTGGTATTCTGCTGCAACCTGCGGCAGGTGACGGACTACATAAAACAAACATGTACCTAATACGCTCGCTCGTGCGTGTAAAGTGTAGAAAAGATGTGGTGTGGTGTGGTGTGATTTGTACAGTGTGCGGTATTGTAGTGTTAACTAATAGGTGCAAGATATCTAAAAACGAAGTACCCACATAATATGCAAAAAAAGAAAACTTCCAAAAACAAAATACATACAATAATAATAACAATAATAAATAAATAAAGTTGAAAATGCGAACTGATAATTTAAACTAAATAATACTAATGTAAAAATAATAATTTAAAAAATAATATGTTTTTATGCGACCTAAAGGGTTATGGCACCCTCCGTATACCTTTCTGAGATTGCGATTTTTTGCTTTTCGAGCAATGCACCCTTAAGATGCTTTTTAAAAGACTTTTTGCAACTCAATAGCCTCAAGGGAGGAGGAATGTTATTCCAGCATCTTGTCGCTTGGTAACGGAAACTGCCAGTAAATCCAACCGTTCTATGTGAATAAACCTCCAGTAAAATGCGCCTGCCTGATCTGGTGCCATACCTGTCGTGAAATGACGATGTTTTGAGTTTTTCGTGTAAATAGACAGGTTTTCCGTACTTTATGACGTCATACACAAGACTTGCCAAGTGTAGATGTCGGCGTGAAGACATATTCAAAATGCATGCCCGATTAAGATATGGTGATATGTAACTACGCGGTGGTATATCGAAACAGAAACGGCAGCATGCATTCTGGACACGCTGTAACAGCCGCTGCGTGCTCGCCCTGATACAAGGTCCGTAAAGTATGTCTCCATAGTTAAGACGAGATAGCACCAGAGACTCGCAAAGTGTAATGCGAACGTCCTCACTTAAGAGGTTCCTTATTTTATATAAAACCCTAAGTCTGTAGAAACAGCTTCTAACCAGAGAAAGAATGTGACTTTCGAAACGCAGGTGAGTATCGAGGAGAATGCCCAAACTTTTGGCTTCCAGTACACGTTCAATAGGATGATTATTGATCTTAACTTTTGGATCGGAAACCAGGACTCTATCCACTTGGCCCTTAGTACCGAGGACCATAAATTTGGACTTTGAAGGATTTAAAACCAACGAACTTCTCTCAGACCACAGTGACACACGACATAAATCCTCTTCAAGTTTAGAAATTGCCTCGGCACACAGGTACACACACACACACACAGAACATGGTCAGCGGGCAGTGCATGAAGGTCGGCGACGTGGTGCGCGCGCTCAACGGACTCTCCATACAGGTACACACACACACACACACACACACACACACACACACACAGAACATGGTCAGCGGGCAGTGCATGAAGGTCGGCGACGTGGTGCGCGCGCTCAACGGACTCTCCATACAGGTACACACACACACACAGAACATGGTCAGCGGGCAGTGCATGAAGGTCGGCGACGTGGTGCGCGCGCTCAACGGACTCTCCATACAGGTACACACACACACACACACACACACACACACACACACACAGAACATGGTCAGCGGGCAGTGCATGAAGGTCGGCGACGTGGTGCGCGCGCTCAACGGACTCTCCATACAGGTACACACACACACACACACACACACACAGAACATGGTCAGCGGGCAGTGCATGAAGGTCGGCGACGTGGTGCGCGCGCTCAACGGACTCTCCATACAGGTACACACACACACACACACACACAGAACATGGTCAGCGGGCAGTGCATGAAGGTCGGCGACGTGGTGCGCGCGCTCAACGGACTCTCCATACAGGTACACACACACACACACACACACACACACACACACACACACACAGAACATGGTCAGCGGGCAGTGCATGAAGGTCGGCGACGTGGTGCGCGCGCTCAACGGACTCTCCATACAGGTACACACACACACACACACACACACAGAACATGGTCAGCGGGCAGTGCATGAAGGTCGGCGACGTGGTGCGCGCGCTCAACGGACTCTCCATACAGGTACACACACACACACACACACAGAACATGGTCAGCGGGCAGTGCATGAAGGTCGGCGACGTGGTGCGCGCGCTCAACGGACTCTCCATACAGGTACACACACACACACAGAACATGGTCAGCGGGCAGTGCATGAAGGTCGGCGACGTGGTGCGCGCGCTCAACGGACTCTCCATACAGGTACACACACACAGAACATGGTCAGCGGGCAGTGCATGAAGGTCGGCGACGTGGTGCGCGCGCTCAACGGACTCTCCATACAGGTACAGTCGCGCCCTACGGGTGGGAGGCTGATCCCTAGCTGAATGAAATACGGATATAGGGAAAACAATCACAAGTTTATTATATTAGTAATACGAAATATTTTACATTTGCTTTTTGAAGCATGAAAATGGCGTCCGGCTCGTAGCACGGGCTACGGCCATCTCCAAAACATCAACCAAATTCAAACTGATATTACTTTACATCTTTATAAAGCCTCAAACGCAAAAAGAGGCTGCCAGCATGAAACGGCGTGCATGAAGGACACATGCACACCACATCCCGCCCGGTACAGCTAAAAAAAAAATATATTCGCAATACCATTGCAAAAATATATTTTTTTACGATATTTCGTTACAAATGTCCGTCCTAAGCTAAGCTACCTGCCTAAGGATGGACAAAACATCACAAAGTCACAGACATGTCAAAAACTGACTGCTGCTACCAGCTAGTTGGTGTTTTATTGTTATCCAACCAAGTTGATCAAAAATCATCAAAAAAGAATCAACACAGCTAAGCATGTCTGTCTACAGTTAATCCAAATAGACATTCAATAAAATTTTGAAAAAGTTTACTTAACCTATCTGTGTCGGATACTATGAATAAAATAATATTAACTAGTCTATATATATATTACGCAAGCCCGATTTTTGTACAGGCCATCAAATCCACATCCAAGGTCCGATATTGATAAATTATACCTCATTAGCTTCGTCTCATCTTGGAGGGGTGCATAAAACTCGTTTTTTAACAGAATACCAATTAAAATACGTAAAAATAAAGCAAGGATTTGTTTACATTAAATGACATAAATGACAACCACTCAAATTTTAGATATTTTTTTTCATGTTGTTGTATGTTGGTCGCATTGCTGTTCCAGTAGCATTTACCGGTATTGCAGCAAGCTTAGTTAAAGGAGGTCGAACACTTAACAATCAATTCAAATTGCCGATACCAATTCTTGATTCGTCTGTATCTGGTGTTAAACCTGATTCTTCTCACGGGAGATATCTTGACAGTGCCTACCTTATAATAATTGATGAAGCGAGTATGATACCGGCAGCAGCCTTGACAGTAATCGAACGCATGTTTCGGGATATTACAATTAATGAAGATAGACGACGACAACCATATGCTGGAAAAGTTGTATTATTTTCTGGTGACTTTAGACAGACTCTGCCGGTAGTGCCACATGCTAGACGGGCAGTAACAATCGAAAACTGTATTAAAAATCATCGTTTGTGGTGATACATGACTTTTCTAAAGCTAGATAAAAATATGCGAGTAAATGAAGGACAAGACGAATTTGCAGATTACTTGCTTAAAGTTGGAAATGACACTCTGCCAAAGGACGAATGTGGGCAGTCAATATTAGATTCGTCTTTTAGGAATTGGTTCGCCGATCGATTTTATATACCTACAATGACTTGGACAATTATAATAATATACACGAAAAGGCTATTCTCACACCGACTAATGAAATCTGTTCAAAAATTAATTTGAAAGTTCTCGAGCGTATCTCTAGCGAAGAACATATAAGAGCGTATGACTCTGATTCTAATGTAAATTTTCCGACGGAATTTCTTAACAGTATTGAAGTAAGTGGGCTTCCCAGACACGAGCTTAAATTAAAAATTGGTGCTATTGTCATGCTCATGAGAAATCTAAATACGGCCAAAGGGTTGATTAACGGAACTCGGTTTCAGTTAATAAAACTATATACCAATTCTTTAGATTGTCAGGTTCTGACGGGTGCAAGTTCAGGCGAAAGAGTTATTCTTCCTAAAATAAAGCTTAGCCCTCAAGACTCCATCCTTCCATTCAAATTACAAAGATTTCAGTTTCCAGTTACTCTTGCATTTGCGATGACAATAAACAAGAGTCAGGGGCAATCTTTGAAAAAAGTAGCTGTCTATCTTCCAAAACCAGTATTTTCTCACGGGCAGCTTTACGTGGCTTTAAGTAGAGCACAAGTTTTTGACGGTATAAAGATATTTATAGAACAATCTAAAGATCAAAGAATAATCGGACAATGCCAAGGTTTTACTACTTCAAATATAGTCTATCACGAAATTTGTTAATAAGTTAATATTTTGAAGTTGGTTATATTTTATAGGGTTTTTCTTACTTTTCAGTTTTTTTCGGCGGTTTAATTTTTTATATTATTTCAATTGGTGTAAATTAGATCTAAGATACATAAATGGTTATATGTGAAAATTAGAATGGTTAATGTCAATATTTTGTTATGAAATAATCCAAAAATGGACGAATTTGTGAAAGAAGCTGTTTTAATTTTATTTTTTCAACGCTAGGTAGGTTAGGTATAGTCAAGGTTCCATCAGATAATGTGAGCGAGCGAGAAATCCAACCAATATCTGACGGTGACTTTACCTACTTATTAAATGTTATCATTGTTTAGAGTCCGTTTCTATTAAAAGGGTCGTGGTTTGTATGGGAGCCTATTCCACGACTTTTTTCTTTCCTCACAGTCTCTATATCGTCGATTGTAGGAATATTTATATTACAAGTATAAATAAATATCCAGGGTGTAATTTAAGTCGTGTTTTGTTAGTGTTATTCTGATTCGGTAATAATAATAATTAAAAGGTCAGAAAGTAGATGAATATCGAAAATCATATTTTATTTTTCTTTCTGCCGTGAGCATTTCTTAAAATGTTTGCACATAGCCCCGTCAGCAAATTTTAACTGATCCTATTTTGTTACCAACATTAACTAAAATACGTTGACTTTTGTATTCTCATATTTAGGATGATTGTAGACAATAGAGAACCTTAATGACTAAAAAATGCTAACTAAAGTCTAATTTCTCAAATGATTCTTGATATCAAAATAAGAATCAATGAAAGTTTCTTAAGTTTTTTTTAAATTGTTATGCAAATCTTTTGACAAATGTTCATTTCTACGTTGTGGGTTATATTTGGTGGGTTATATTTTATTATTATTAAGGCACCATTTCATTCAAATGTGTGTTTTGAGTACAGTATCGAAAAAATGCCTTAGAAATGGTTTATGTTTCCTTATAATATTACATTACCATATTCTAGCAGCGGCGTTTCGACGCCCCGCTACGGGTCTCTAGTTATTAATAATTCAATAGTCACCAAATAATCAATTAAGAAAAGTTAAAGAAATAAATTTGAAAAAGTTGGATGACCACTGATTTTCAATAACAAATCATAATATATATCTATAGTAAACGTTCACGACTATCTCGAATATCAAAACCTAGCTTTGGGCAAGACATGGGAATGGGAGCTATTTTCTTTCTTCAGCTCCAACCTATCCTCTGAAAAGATTACTGGGGAATTTACCTAGCTGTGGTACCGGTAACGAGAGTACTCAAAGTCATGAACCCAACCAAAGTTCCTCCACAGCACTACGTGCTTGATGTGGAGTGACAGTAAATATTCCGTCACGGAACACACCTAACTAAGCATCATCCCAATTAACCCCAAAAAAAACTACCCAAATTCTAGTTAAACGCGCACGTTTTTCTTTCTTCATACCGTATGGTCATCAAGATTTAAGTCGTCCAGCTTTCTCGAAGGGTCATCACATCAGAAATGATCATCATAATAAATTCGTCATCAGTTTTTTGGTTTTTTTTTTTGGTTAATCTGAAACATTTTAAAGCATTAATACAGGAAAACACTCGTACATCCTAACCAAACCTAACAAGACAATAAAGAATTGAAACTAACCTATATTTACTATATCTTATAAATTTTAGCGTGAAAATTAATCAAAAATTCATATATTTCAATGTTTACAAGTTGTTTGACATAGTTCCGTCAAAATTGTCACGAGTCATTTTGTTCATGACACAAACAAAAATACTATTTGCCGAGCAACGAACCTATCACCATGACTACGTCAAATTACGAAAATAATAAGAAATTGAATTAAAAATAAGGGAAAATTAGCTAAATTATATACACATTAATATATTGTCTACACTAATTCTACAAGCTAGGTAGGTAAAAACGGCGACTCTTCAGTCGTCACTCCACTTCGCACTCTTCAAATATCGCATCTTCAAATATCGCATCGGGAAAAACATCGACACATTTGCCTTTCGTAGCAAATCACACGAAGCTCGCTAACTTCATCCAGGACACTTCGTCGAGAACACTTTATTAATAAATTAGCACTTATCTTTATGACATCCTTTGGAGAACACAAATATCCTCATTCGTCAGCAACGCTTGTAACGTCTAGGCTGCAGAATCAACATCCACATCGTGCGGGACATGTCATCTTGTTTTGGCTGCCATCCTGGAAGCCTTCATCTTCATTTTTCTTCTTCATCATCATCGTGGTAGTGGTGGGGGCATCAGATAATAAGCAGCTTGGCCGCTTCTTTCTTCTTGCTTCGCCTCTGAGCGAGAGGCACTAAATCGAACACAAGCCTCCACCAAGTCGCGCCCTACGGGTGGGAGGCTGATCCCTAGCTGAATGAAATACGGATATAGGGAAAACAATCACAAGTTTATTATATTAGTAATACGAAATATTTTACATTTGCTTTTTGAAGCATGAAAATGGCGTCCGGCTCGTAGCACGGGCTACGGCCATCTCCAAAACATCAACCAAATTCAAACTGATATTACTTTACATCTTTATAAAGCCTCAAACGCAAAAAGAGGCTGCCAGCATGAAACGGCGTGCATGAAGGACACATGCACACCACAGTACACACACACACACACACACACACAGAACATGGTCAGCGGGCAGTGCATGAAGGTCGGCGACGTGGTGCGCGCGCTCAACGGACTCTCCATACAGGTACACACACACACACACACACACACAGAACATGGTCAGCGGGCAGTGCATGAAGGTCGGCGACGTGGTGCGCGCGCTCAACGGACTCTCCATACAGGTACACACACACACACACACACACACAGAACATGGTCAGCGGGCAGTGCATGAAGGTCGGCGACGTGGTGCGCGCGCTCAACGGACTCTCCATACAGGTACACACACACACACACACACACAGAACATGGTCAGCGGGCAGTGCATGAAGGTCGGCGACGTGGTGCGCGCGCTCAACGGACTCTCCATACAGGTACACACACACACACACACACACACACAGAACATGGTCAGCGGGCAGTGCATGAAGGTCGGCGACGTGGTGCGCGCGCTCAACGGACTCTCCATACAGGTACACACACACACACACACACACACAGAACATGGTCAGCGGGCAGTGCATGAAGGTCGGCGACGTGGTGCGCGCGCTCAACGGACTCTCCAGACAGGTACACACACACACACACACACACACACACAGAACATGGTCAGCGGGCAGTGCATGAAGGTCGGCGACGTGGTGCGCGCGCTCAACGGACTCTCCATACAGGTACACACACACACACACACACACACACACACACACACACACACACACACACACACATACACACACACAGAACATGGTCAGCGGGCAGTGCATGAAGGTCGGCGACGTGGTGCGCGCGCTCAACGGACTCTCCATACAGGTACACACACACACACACACACACACACACACACACACACACACAGAACATGGTCAGCGGGCAGTGCATGAAGGCACTCAATCGAATCCCGGTGGGGACTTGTCGAACAAATATCAATTTCTGAGACTTTCCTCAGTTTAGCTAGGATTGCAATATTCTAGCCAAACTGAATGATTGTCCGAAAATTAAGATGGTTCCGTGCTTCGGAAGGCACGTAAAGCCGTTGGTCCCGGCTACTATCTATTGTAGGAGCCATTTCGGAAGCCTAAGGCGGTTTTATAACTCCGACACCTGGGTTTGTGAGGTAGGTTTAGCTACGCTGTTTTTCGGTTCGGCTTTTCTTTCATGTAGTACCTCGCTCAGTGTTTGCAAAGCAAAGTAAAGGGAATTATCCATTGTGTCTTTATTTTTAAAGGCGCATTTCGTTTCCATTATCGACGTACTTGTTAAGGAAATGCAACTGAAAATGTATTACCGATAGAGGAAAATTACGTCATTATCATTATATTTTATTTTCGTACATTACAGCGGATTGACGGTATGAATCACTGTACTATATTATTTATTTATCACATTACATATCCTTGTTTATGTAATGATAAATTATTTGTATTATACCTGTAGATGATTAGTCGAAGAGAAAGAAGGTTCTTAATTCTGTATTATGTAATATTGTTTGAAATGCTAAATAAATATTATTAAGTATATTATTCTATTTATCAAGGCTTCCGAACAAACATACTGGAAACAAATAAGTATAAAAAATCCTACTAATATGTATTATAAACGCGAAAGTTTGTGTGTAAATATATGGATAGATGTTTGTTACTCTTTCAAACGAAAAGTACTGAAATTGTTTCAATAAAACTTGACAATAACATAGCATAGGTTATACATCAGAATAACACAGGCACAGAATACCAAATAGAAGTCCCTAGTAGTCCCTAGACATAGTATACTTTTTACTGCAGATAAATCCCTCATTCCCACGGGAAAAACTATAACTCGAGCGGAGCTGCGGGGAGGAACGCTAGTAAATAAATAAATATAAATGAATTAGCGATTAATACACTATTATTATTATTATTTTATCAAAAGTGATTTTCTGTTACACATACATATTATATAAATAAAACAAAAACATATATTTTTTAATTGGTTAATATTTTTCTTCGTGCTATTGCCCATTTCATTCTATCAATCAGGCAAACAATTAGATGCCATACAACGTTAGTTTATTTTGTAAGTCAGAGTTGACAACCCTAGCATAACCGCCGAGCGTAGGTACCAAAAGTGAGGTACATACATGAGTTTGACTTCTGTTACGTGCACCTTTCAACTTAATTTGCCCAGTATTTTCGGAGAAAATTGTCGCTTTTGGTTTTAGACCATACCTACTATAAATAAAATTATTAGTCAAATATTGGGCTCGATTTTACATATTACGCTCTAACATAAATTAAAAAATCATATGTCCTCGTTCACGTTCTTAAGAACGAAAAGGGACGGGTGATTACCAACCTACATATTAGAGACGTCACATCGATTTTGCGCGTAGTTTAGCAAGCATTTAAAAACATCCCGACTAAATTAAGCTGAATTTGACAGCTGCGCTGTTTATTTTAAATAATATTATCATTCATTCAAAATTAAATTCATTCATCTCCCATCCTTTTCGATTCCTATATGAATGAAAGAGACCAACTACTTAAATTTAGAGATTGTTATAATGCTGCTTGTTTTGTTTATTTGGTACTGGTAACTCAAACTAGGATTTAATAGGGATATCTATGTCAGGAAGTTTTGTAGTCAGTCACCCGTAGCTAGTCGGTAGCTTAGTAATCCAGTAACTTTTTTTTTCTATTCTGTTGGTGGTTTAATTGTTTCCCTTATTCGTTAGGAAAATAATAAATCACAACAGTTTAATTTGGTATTTTGTGTCAACTCTTCTGCATTTCTGTCCGGCCGCGCTCGGAGGCGGCATCGTGCGAGTTCGAAGGCGTTTGGCCGCCATGCGCCACCGTCTGTACGGACTAGTAACTGTGTGCTAAAAGTTTAAAATTGAAACTACAAACAAACGTTATAAATAGTAATTTATTGTTATATATAATATTATTATCAATTTTAACGCAACAAACATATTTCTTTGTGTAAAAAAGAAATACTTGTGCTGGCAACTCAATCAATATGTTTATTATTGGAATAGTAGGTATCTTTAATAAGTATTACAGGTTTGAAAGAACAGTCAGGTCCACGCAAATAATTGACCTGTGTTGTAAATGGGCAGGTCAGTCATGTCCGTGTGAAGTTGACTGTACCTACATGTTCGCCAATGATGTACTATAGAAATAAAACTACAAATCTGATCTATGGTCGCTTAGGTTCACAGTGCTGCGTAGCTGGGTTGTACTGCGTATTCGAACGACAGGCTTTAGTTGTGAACATGTTAATACCATAGTTGTTGGGGTGAGGGTCCACGAGGGGACTGAGCACCACGTCGAACAGGAAATAGAGAGCGTCCTCCGGCCCGAGAGGCGCCGCGGGGGCTGCGGGGGCGGGGGGCTCGCTGCCGGCCAGCGCACACGCACACCACCACAACAACACCACAACCAACGCTCTTGACGGCATATCTGCGCTCTGTAATTTAGAAACACATTTTTGTAGGTATTGTTCCAAATGGAAACTTTATGGACTTGTGGCTTTGCGAGCTGTAGACCTCGCCAGTCTTATTATTCTTCACACTTAAGAGCCGCGCTCTTATCGGTGGAGTCTGTTCCATTCTGTTCTGCCTTCCGTTCTCTGTTTGACCTCCTAATACGACACATCTACTTCCTTATTTAGACCATAAATATGTTCTTCTTTGTCGTCCTCTCTTCCTTTTCGTCAAGTCATCGTGTCGTATCAGGTGACCCAGCATCTTACCCCTTCTATTTGCAATGATCCTCAAAATAGTCCTTTCCTAGTCAATCTAGGAAAAAAAGTATCAATACCGTTATAATTATGGAATTTGTTGTCAAAATTTAATTCGAGGTTAAATTGAAACTCGGTTGAGAACAGAGTGCAGACAGACCTGTGGGACATGTGAAAACATTTTTGACGAAGCTGAAACGGAGACGCGTAGCGCTCGCGCGGTCTATTGTTCTATGAGCCACCCCAAATAAATTGAATTCTAGGCTGCAATAATAATAATATATGGGGACATCTCACACACGGCCATCTGACCCCAAACTAGGCAGAGCCACTAGTACTCTATGGGTGTCAGTCAGCTGATATACATACATATATAAATATACAATATCCAGACACAAGGCAAACACAAGTGTTCATCACACGAATGTTTGCCCTGGGCGGGATTCGAACCCGCGACCCTGTGCTTTGTAGGCAAACGTACTACCAACTAGGCTACGGGGCCGTCAAGATTGCAGGACACATACACAATACCTACATTACTTATTTAATTTTCTACATAATTTTCTTCCCTATCACGAAATGTCCAACGTAGCGATAAGTTGATCTGTGGTAGTCGTTGTTACTTGGTTCTTATTTATAGAATGACAACTACACTAGTGCATTATATATATGTAATGCATGGACGTATCAAGCAAGATCATCAGTGCATTATATAAATAAAAAATAAATAAATAAAAAATATTGTAACCCGCAACATCTTGAAAGCGGCCCAGGGGAATGCCGCAATACAAAGAATAGGTAAAAGGCAACCGGCGGCCTTCATTGATAACAGTTTAGATTTAACACTCACCTGTATTGTAAATTTTTCCTATTCCTATTATTAACTATTGAATTAATGCAAAAATAAGCAATGAAGTTGTTTGGCTGTAACAGTGTTTTTTTTTAATAATTTGTGGTATGTATAACAGTTTAAAGCTTTCGAGCAGAATAAAGAGTGATAAGTAGACGACCCGATGTTATACAAGTGTCAATCTGTGAACCACAGAACTGTGAACCGCAGACCGCAGACCAGCCGCAGGCAATGACATATCCTTTTATAACCGACTACACAAAAATAATAAGGTTCTCAATTCGAATACGTTTTTCCTTTTTCTTTGTTTTTGACCTGAATTTAGTATAGCTATAATGCCACAATGCATAAATTCTGTATTGTGCTAAGGCCGTATATATTTATTTTGTGGCCGTATGTAGTTGACGACTATGGGCAGCGGGCGCCGGGCGGGGCGGCATCATCGCTTTCGCTCGGGGCTCGTTAGGAAAGCTCATTGAATAATTGTCTATTCTTCTTTTGCCAATTAAGTTAATCATTTACCAAAAAAAAAGTTTTATTTTCCTTTTAAGACAATAAGTAACTTTTGTTTGTTCGCTTAAGCATCAATAGTTCATTAATTTGTAAGTCGTTGCCTTAGTTGAAGGAGGTTTTCCTTTTTTAAAGTTATTTACTGTTAAAACCTTTTTTCAATTCAATCCCACTGCGGGGCACATGCCGAATGAGTCCGTCCTCATTGATTGAGAGAGCGAAAATCTTTTCCGTTTCAGCTTGGGCTAAAATATTTTCATATGATGTCCATCCATCTATCCATACGCCCTTTCTCTCTCTAGTTTACTACAGGGTTCTCGCGACTCTCGCAAAATATTTGAGCAATTTCAATAATTGAAAGTTTAGAGATATTTTGTCGAGTCGATGTTTTAAAAATGGTGTAGTTATTATAGGGTGGATAGACTCGCGAGATATCAGTGCTATCTGTTAATGGATCACTAACGCCATACAACAAGAAAGTGAATTGTATGAGGTTAATTTCATAATCCTCATTATATTATATCATACGGGGCGTGGCGTACCTACAGCTCACAGAGTTACTATTACAGCATTTATCAATTTATGGTCAAAGTCAAACACACTCTGACTGGTTTTCATCACCGTAGGTGATCTAGGTGTGTCAGTGGGGTCAGTGGTAAATGAATAATTTTATTGAATTTCAAGTAGGCCACTTATACCTCGTAATCGAAGTATTGGGTATTGGGCCTAATTCCAATAAGAAACTACAAGAAACCAAAAACATAATAAATTAACGGATAATGATGTTCTTCCTGTCACTAATAAATGTGTCAAATGTTTTTAAATTTAAATTTTACGCAGTAGGTATATTGATGTATAAAATATTTAGAGCCGAGGGTAAAACCGATTATTGTCGATCGGGCGTGGTCAGCACGCTATATTTGCTAAAGAGAACTTTCCTCTAAGTACCATTAATAAAGTATTTATTCGTATACATCTAGGAGATACGAGTAAAAATGATTTATTTCATTTCGATGCTTGCAGCAATCACAAACCTACTTTGAAAACAAATAAAAACAACTCTGTCTTCTCATCTCATGATTAATTTTGGACTTTAAATTAAAAAAATTAAATATAAATTATTGTGTAACAACACACGTACATAATACCTGGCCCCAAAATTGTAATTATCTGCACTCTATTATGGATAACAACACGATAACAACGTCCTTTCAATCAAAAAATCAAAATATATAATAATAAGTTACCTACTACTGTACCGATCCATATAACGTCAGGCGTCACTAGACTAGAAAAGAAACTGCCTCAACCTATTCTACCTGTGGTTTAGTGTGCAAAAAATTGTACTTTAAACTGTTTAAAATGTTTGCAATAAAAAACATAAAATACGTCTTGTGTAGGTTGGCTTATAATACAATTACTCACATGTGCTATCGCATAGGGCGTGGCAGGTAGCAACAGCAACAGCGATTAAATGATGTAACGCGGACAAGGAAAAGTATCGCATATTATAATATAGTGGATAATAAATTGTACACAGCTTCCCTAACTCGTTGTGATTGTTAATAATGATGACTACGGACTACTGGGCCAATTTAGTGGCGATTATTTGCATTCAGAAGGTATAATTGTCAAAGCTGGTTCTTAGGCGTGTTTTATAGGGGGAGCGTTGCAGCAGCCAGATAATTATTCAGGAGTTCATAAAAACTATAGACAGAACCGTTTTCAATGCGGCTTTTTTGCAATCGAAAGGCTTTTTTAGGCAGTTTCCGTGACACCAGGGGGCGCTGCAGCACCCAGACAACCTGTTACTTGAGTTCTCAAAAAATAAAAAATACTGAACCAATAGAAGTGCAGTTTTCAATAATGGGTTCATACTTTTATAGCGATGGTTCTTAGATGGCTGTTATGATGTATGTCCGCTAGAGGGCGACAAGCGTCACCACTGATTTTTAGTGATATTACTGATTGGTGTACGGTAGTAAAAAAAAACTTTCGACCGTTCACCCGGGTGGTCTCGAGAGGTGATCGGTGGGTAGGAAGGGGCTTTTATGTCTTACTTATATACATAATTTACTTTTGTACTTACTTAATGTAAAAAATTATGGGTTTGATTAAACCGAAATATATTTTCATCTTTTTAGAGCATATTTAGAAAATATCTAGATTTATAAAACAGAAATTTGAAATTTTTAGTAGTACCTACTCCAAGATGTTTTTGGAATTCACTATTTTCCAAAGTAACTACACTTCCAAGCCCAACTCAACCGCCTTAGCATTTTTCATCATTAGGGTTCCGATGGTTATCTTCCGGCTCCATCTTCAGACTCCTTAAGATTTAAATTTGTCAACCAGTGTTTCTTGTTATGTACTATCTGTACAGATTCATGTAAATGTACTGTTTGGTGCAGATTGAGGACACAGACATGGAGGGGCGCGTGATGATGTCTGACGCGCTGGTGTACGGGCAGGCGCGCCACAAGCCCGCGCTCGTCGTCGACATAGCCACGCTCACACGTATGTAACACACACACACACACACAGACATGGAGGGGCGCGTGATGATGTCTGACGCGCTGGTGTACGGGCAGGCGCGCCACAAGCCCGCGCTCGTCGTCGACATAGCCACGCTCACACGTATGTAACACACACACACACACACAGACATGGAGGGGCGCGTGATGATGTCTGACGCGCTGGTGTACGGGCAGGCGCGCCACAAGCCCGCGCTCGTCGTCGACATAGCCACGCTCACACGTATGTAACACACACACACACAGACATGGAGGGGCGCGTGATGATGTCTGACGCGCTGGTGTACGGGCAGGCGCGCCATAAGCCCGCGCTCGTCGTCGACATAGCCACGCTCACACGTATGTAACACACACACACACACACAGACATGGAGGGGCGCGTGATGATGTCTGACGCGCTGGTGTATGGGCAGGCGCGCCACAAGCCCGCGCTCGTCGTCGACATAGCCACGCTCACACGTATGTAACACACACACACACACACAGACATGGAGGGGCGCGTGATGATGTCTGACGCGCTGGTGTATGGGCAGGCGCGCCACAAGCCCGCGCTCGTCGTCGACATAGCCACGCTCACACGTATGTAACACACACACACACACACAGACATGGAGGGGCGCGTGATGATGTCTGACGCGCTGGTGTACGGGCAGGCGCGCCATAAGCCCGCGCTCGTCGTCGACATAGCCACGCTCACACGTATGTAACACACACACACACACACAGACATGGAGGGGCGCGTGATGATGTCTGACGCGCTGGTGTATGGGCAGGCGCGCCACAAGCCCGCGCTCGTCGTCGACATAGCCACGCTCACACGTATGTAACACACACACACACACACAGACATGGAGGGCCGCGTGATGATGTCTGACGCGCTGGTGTACGGGCAGGCGCGCCACAAGCCCGCGCTCGTCGTCGACATAGCCACGCTCACACGTATGTAACACACACACACACACACAGACATGGAGGGGCGCGTGATGATGTCTGACGCGCTGGTGTACGGGCAGGCGCGCCACAAGCCCGCGCTCGTCGTCGACATAGCCACGCTCACACGTATGTAACACACACACACACACACACACACACACACACACAGACATGGAGGGCCGCGTGATGATGTCTGACGCGCTGGTGTACGGGCAGGCGCGCCACAAGCCCGCGCTCGTCGTCGACATAGCCACGCTCACACGTATGTAACACACACACACACTCACACACACACACAGTCCCGCTACATGAAAACAATAAACATTTTAACCTAGCGCTAGATGTGCACACACCCTTAACAGATGAAGAGGTCTTTTGTCCTGTAAATAATGCACGACATAATTCATGCACTACATCACAAAGGGCAATAGAAATCGTCACTTTAATCTTTCAAAACATAACAAAGGAAAACAGACCTTATCGTTCTTTCTAAGGATTATAAAGCACTTATCTGCTGAACCTGGAAGATCTTTCCTTTTTCTTCACATTTCAGTTCGTCACCACCATTTAAAGTCAAAATCTAGGGCCTAGATAGACAAATACACAGTAACAGTTGTCAAAGCTAGTCAGGTTGCGGTATATTCAATGGAAGGGTTGTGTTGTCAGACGGAGTGCTGCTGGCGACGGGGGGCGGCGCGTTCGGCTGCTTCAGCAACTCGGAGGCGGCGTGGGGGGCGGTGCGGGACGCGGGGGCGGAGAGCGGGGACCGGCCCTGGCGCTTCCCGCTCTGGAACTACTACCAGCAGAAGATCACCAGTCAGTACCCACACCCCCACCCCACCTACACACACACATGCAACATCACCAATCAGAATCCACACACTCTTAGCTCTCTAACCTAAAAAAATCCATGTATAAAAATTATCACACTCACTACTTCACGAAGGCATGCAATTAATTAATGAAATTCTCGAAGACGATTCCACCGCTGATGTTCTTTACTTCAGAACCAAAGTTTTTAGCTTCGACTAGTAGCTACTTAGAAAGACCAACACCATCGATCACCACTCCTGAGTTCTAGTATATAGCTACCTATATATTTAGCTATTATTATTACCTACGGTTATTTATCTTACTCGTATTAATTTACCAAATAGCATAATGTTTCGTTTAGTCTGTAAGTGACATGTTATGTTACAAATAAATATTAGACCTCCAATTGATACCACCAACGCAAGATGACCAGTCAGAGCCCACACCGCCGCTCACCCTTGTGTGGGTGTGGGCGGTGTGGGCGGTGTGGGCGTGATGTAAGCGGCTGCAGTGAGCGGTGTTGTTTGTTGCAGACGACAAGTCCGTGGATCTGCGCAACAAGGGCTCGAGCCGCGCCACGCCCTGCCTCGGCGCCGCCTTCCTCAAGGTCATAACGCATATTTATCATATCATACTAATGTTATAAAGAGGAAAGATTTGCATTTTTGTATGTTTGTAATGAATAAACTCAAAAACTACTGCGCCGATTTCAAAAAATCATTTACCATTAGACATATTTCTTTCTTAATTCACTCTGAGTAACATAGGCTACCTTTCACCGCGGGAAAATACCTCATTTTCATTAGAAAAACTGTTAAGAGATTATCCCACATTGAATTGTCAAATCTTTTAAGGCTTTTGTTCAGCAGTAGTAGTCTTTCGGCTGAAATTATGATGATGACGATAACGAATTGTAAATTTCGTTTAGGTGCAGAATGTCCAAGTTGCAAAATGACCAGTGGGTGCAATATTAAATGTTTAAATGCAGAAGGTCTTATTTTTACCATTTTACAATCTGGACCTTTTGCAACCTGGACCTTTTGCGACCTGGACATTTTGCGGTCTGGTTATTTGGCACCCGCTGGACATTTTGCACCTAAACGGATTTTTTCACCCTGATTCAGGGCACGCTTTAGCTTTCGGTAGTGACATATAATAATATAGGCAGCTAACGATAGATCCGACAAAACTATGTACCGATGATGTACAAGTTCAAATTCACGGGACTCAATATTAAAGTTGAAATGCAACGTGTTGTGTGTGTATCAGAACTTCGTGTGCGGCGACTGGGTGCACATGGACATCACGGGCGTGGGCAAGCTGGCGCACTCCCCCGCGCCCCCCTACCTCGACCCGCGCCGCATGACGGGCCGCCCCGCGCGCACCCTCGCGCTCTTCCTGCAGAGGATCGCCGCCACACAACCACCAGCAGCCGGCCAACAGTAGCGCTCCCCCCTCCCCCCCCCTACCTCGACCCGCGCCGCATGACGGGCCGCCCCGCGCGCACCCTCGCGCTCTTCCTGCAGAGGATCGCCGCCACACAACCACCAGCAGCCGGCCAACAGTAGCGCTCCCCCCTCCCCCCCCTACCTCGACCCGCGCCGCATGACGGGCCGCCCCGCGCGCACCCTCGCGCTCTTCCTGCAGAGGATCGCCGCCACACAACCACCAGCAGCCGGCCAACAGTAGCGCTCCCCCCTCCCCCCCCCTACCTCGACCCGCGCCGCATGACGGGCCGCCCCGCGCGCACCCTCGCGCTCTTCCTGCAGAGGATCGCCGCCACACAACCACCAGCAGCCGGCCAACAGTAGCGCTCCCCCCTCCCCCCCCCCTACCTCGACCCGCGCCGCATGACGGGCCGCCCCGCGCGCACCCTCGCGCTCTTCCTGCAGAGGATCGCCGCCACACAACCACCAGCAGCCGGCCAACAGTAGCGCTCCCCCCTCCCCCCCCCTACCTCGACCCGCGCCGCATGACGGGCCGCCCCGCGCGCACCCTCGCGCTCTTCCTGCAGAGGATCGCCGCCACACAACCACCAGCAGCCGGCCAACAGTAGCGCTCCCCCCTCCCCCCCCTACCTCGACCCGCGCCGCATGACGGGCCGCCCCGCGCGCACCCTCGCGCTCTTCCTGCAGAGGATCGCCGCCACACAACCACCAGCAGCCGGCCAACAGTAGCGCTCCCCCCTCCCCCCCCCTACCTCGACCCGCGCCGCATGACGGGCCGCCCCGCGCGCACCCTCGCGCTCTTCCTGCAGAGGATCGCCGCCACACAACCACCAGCAGCCGGCCAACAGTAGCGCTCATACAGCAAACAACGCTCTCGATCACCGCCACTCCCTAAGCAACCAGGCCACATTGATTGCGTCACAACGTTCCCCGCTTTATACGGCCGCTATATACAAGTAATTGAAGCTTACCGAATTTATTTACTTTTAATTAATACCAGAGAATAATTAGTTTCTATGCCCGATGAAAACCTAATAGACGGGTTAAATTGAAATTTGATGATAGGTGATACCTGGAATACCAAAGTAATTATCTTAATATGAAGTCGTATAAAAATGAACAATCTAATATCGACTAAACACAATATAACTCAGGAGGAGGAGTCGGTGATTTAGTCCGGGGACCACTCATCAGTCTACTTTAAGAATCACTCATTCACTCTTTTTTTTTAATTTATAAACTAATGCACTGAAAATTATCTTTATAGCGTCTCTGGACACAAACTGATATTCTGTACTAACAATGTTATAGTTCCTCTTACCCTTCAGAATAATGAAGTTGAAAAAATATACTGTGATTATTTTGAGGAAAGACGCCATGTGGCACCAAATTAGCTAAAGTAATAATAATAGTCAGTAAGACAGATAAAATTAAACTTTTATTTTACTTCATACATTTTGTTTTAGAACACAAAAAGTATAGCTAATCAAACACAGCATAATACACTAAACTACATTAAGTTTATAACAGCTTAGTTGTTTTTAATTCGAAACAGATTTTGCTTTATACAAGTGTCGGCAATTTTATCCTCAAATCTAAAATTGGTATTCTTGTGAAAATTATGGTATATAATCGTAATAATTTGATTGTTTTAAGTATTAAAGTATTACTTTCTTGTAATTGTTGTGTCAATCAATATATTTTTATAATGATTAAATGCGCTGTTGCGTCTTAAATCCTTTGGACAAGTTTTTAATGAATTAGAAGTTTGACCTTTCGTAGAGTTTTCCATCCAAGTAAAACATCTACATTCAATATTTATGAAGCTATGAGGTCATCAACTAGTGACTCTTTTAAGCTGCAGGCCTCGCGTCAGTCATTCTTTCAATTTTCATATTCAATTTCATAATCAAGTAACTTTCTTAATATCATATTGCGTGGATTGTAAATCTACAATTGTTTGCTATTGATCACCAGATGGCGCTTTTAGTTTTGCAAACCCTGCAAGATATTGACGAGTAAATGGTCAAGCTCCATAACTGCCTCTCTTCTCACCGAGCAAAGCGTCTCCGTTTCTGCTTTGACAAAAATGCTTTTGTTTGTTCATCTGTCTGTCTCTTCTCTTTTATAGGTCGGATTTCTAAACCAATTCTCGTGAAATTTTGTGAACACGCTTCATTTTTTTGTATTCCTATTAACAGGCTCAGAAAAATCCATGTAACCCTTGAGTTTAGTATTTGTTAAAAGAATGACGGAAGTTACTTTATACTGCAGCGCGGAGTTGACATAACTAACAGCGCCATCTGTCGGTGTATAACAGCAAACAACTGCAGGGTTATTCATGATCCTCATGGGGGCAATGTTATTATGAACCAGCTGTCCGCCCCGCAGCTCCGCTCACGGTAAAAAACTTTTCTTACTGGACTCATTTTTAGTGGTAGCTAGAATTAAATTCGCACGTTTGCTATCAGAGAGTGCGCCTTCTGTACCTAGTACTGTTATTTATTCTGTGCCTAAGTGTTATTCTGATGTATAATCTATATTATGTTTCATTAAAATCCGTTTAGTAGTTTTTGCGTATAAGAGTAACAAACAATTATACATTCCTACATCCATCCTCACCAACTATCACGTTTATAATATTAGTAGGATGACGCGTGAGGTGTAGGGTAAGGTAGGGTACAATGTTACAAAAAAGCAAAATATAAATACCTATTATGAAATCAAAAATTATTTAAGACGGCCTCTTTTATAGTCTTAAAATAATCATCAGTCTTTCTTCTTAAAAGAAACGTTTAAAAATCCTGACAAACTTTAAGTATTTTAAAATGTCACTTTTCGAAAGGTCGTCTACTGTTAAAACAAACTGCCCTGTATTAAAAAACAAATCAAAATTTTAAAATATTTTTTTTCATCATTTTTCTTCTGTGTCATGTTTGGTTTCTTAAAAAACTCTTAATGACATCATTAAGGCTGGGGTACAGTGTGACGTGACATGGTAAAATATCTAACAAAATAAAAATATATTATTTAGGTGTTCGAGCCTTTGCTTGACCCACTTGTGAGATTACCCCCCCGAATTTTGCGCGTTTGCAGTGTGAATCTACCCTCTATATGTATGTTTTGGTCACGTGACCGATGTTCACCGAGTCGCCGCCATCGCCGGTCGACGATTGCTTGTCAGTACGTCTTCGAATTTTGTCGCGTGCGCAGTGTGATAAAAGAAAATATTATTATTCATAATTATTCATTATTATTCATAATTTACTTTATTGGATTGAACTTTATCGAGCGTGAAAAATATAAGGTAAGAATCTCTAAATTCTAAGAACAGTATATTTTAAGATTGTAGTGCGAATTTTAAGAATGGTGAAGAAAATACGCCTATTGTAGGCGGCCTGCTTATAGTGAATGCCCGCTCCTCGGACGGCAGACTCACTAACAGCATTCTGTATATCCGCGTCATCCGCGTGGATCAGCCGTTTAACCTTGTCGGCTACCGGCGTCCACGTGGACCAGCCGTCAGGCCCTGTCGGCTGACGGCTGCGCAGCCGACGTGTCGGCTACCTACAGAATTCAAACGCAACGTTTGATTTGTTTACCCATCGACTATTCATGGGTCGCTGCAGACCACGTGGGCTGCGCAGCCGGCGTCATCTACCGCCTTTTAGGGCTCTGCAAGCCATACTTATATTTTATTAACGATAAGTTTTGATCTATTTCAGATCATGACCGAACCAAGAACGACCTTGGGTTCATTAACCTCTTGGGAACCACCTCCTGATGAAGAGCAATTCTTTAAAAATATGATCGATGTCCTGGATGAGTATTACCCAGAAAATTGGGCGAATTGGGAGATAAATGATGTCAGCTACGAAGACTTGTTTGGCGATAATATATCTTCGGACGACGAAAACCGCCTGAGATTTGCCATACCTACAGTTCACTTGGCTCAAATCTTTAACAGTTCATCTTTAAGTGAACGGAAGTATAAACTTATTAAGCGGACCATGCTCAGATGGCCTCTGGGAAGAGCACTCATTTATTCGCCACTTAGTACGATGAAGAAAATTCACCCAACGGACGCGTTCAACGGGTTCGCAGAGCACTTACTTTCTTTGAAGAGGCACTTAATTTCGAGGCATGAGGCTGCCACAATGCTGAGAAATGTCACTGACCCAAATATTTCGCCGTCGTCCCCATCTATTGCTTCTTCAAGCCGCACTACATCCCACGTCAATCCTACGTCGAGAAAGAGACCTCATAGTCCGGAACCTTCTACGAAATTCGAAAGCTTCATGGAACAGCAAAATAAAATCCTAGAACAATTACTCAGCGTTTCAAAACAGCAAACCGACTTATTAACGCAAAACGTCTACAATGACTCCACTAATAACTCTGAGACGGCGGAATCCGTGGATAATAACTCCGGGGAATGGAGAGCACCAGACATAGCAATCGAGCCTCCTGAAGGTCAAGAAAATGTCACACCATCACAGGAAGAAGACGAATTCTTCGATTTCTCTCCAGAAACTAAAGAGACCGAGGCAAAAATAGGTAAAGCTGAGGAGGATTTAGTAAAGCAAGGCATGCATTGCCAAAGACTCGGAGAATCTTCGTGGCAAAACATACGTTACGCTGATGTGCAAAAGCAATTTCAGGCTTCACCAGTATTCACGAATTTGAAGGTCAATAGCAATCTAGCTACTGTTACTCCTAACTGGCAAACAATAGCTTTGCTCGAGAAGATGGACGTATGCCTAGGAGCCATCACACATGGCCTCCTACAACAAAGAAAACATTTCCAGAACATTTACAGCACCGCTTCCCCAGAAATCAAGGGCTACATTGGCAAGAATTTCTTAGCCACAGATTCTCCTTTTCGGCGCACTTCAGACTCACTTCTGCAATATACCTGCGGCAAGAGAGCGGAAATTATCCAACAACGCCGTTCGGTCTATAAACCAACTAACAAAACATTGTGTGAACTTCTTCACTCCATACCTCCTTCCAATACACACCTCTTCTCGGAACCGCAATTGTCGGAACTTGTTAAGGAACAAGGAGGAGTCAACAAATTTTTTCCCACCCGAAGGCAATTTTCGTCCGGCGCGTCCAAACCCAGAAATCAGTCCAAAGGGCCCATCAGCCACGAACGCAAAGACAAGCCAAGACCCGCTGATAGAAAAGCAACTTTTCGAGCGCCGGAACAATCGAGGAAGAGATCGTTTACAGCAACAACGACGTCCGGAAAATCAAAAAAGTCTAGATTCGAAGGAAAAGCTAGACAATAAAAATCCAGTTAATTTTAAAGCAGGCCAGGTAAGCGAACATCTGCAAGCTTGGGAAGATCTAGGAGCCTCCCCCGTCATACTATCAATCCTCTCAGGTTACAGAATCCCTTTCGTTCGTTCACCCCCACTGAAAAAATTTGATACCGACTGTGAGAGATTCGCAGTGAAAGCTTCTCCTGATATGTGTTTAGAAATCAAGAAAATGATCGAATCTGGGGCGATTGAAACATGCTCAAGTAGCTCTGGATACCTATCACCCATGTTTTTGAGGAAAAAGTCAGACGGTTCCAATAGGCCCATATTTAACCTTCAGTTACTAAACCAATACCTTGTCCCTCATAAGTTCCATCTGATAAATCATTATAAGATACCCTTATGCCTTAAGCAATCTAACTTTATGGTAAAAATTGATTTGTCGCAAGCCTATTTTCATTTGCCTATAGTCAAACACCACAGACGCTTTCTAGCTTTTAACTTTAATAAAACCATTTTCCAAATGACTTGCCTTCCTTTTGGGTTGGCTACTGCTCCATACATTTTTGCAAAGGTAACTAACTGGATCGCAAATTTTTTTAGGGACAAAGGCATCAGAGTCACCGTTTACTTAGACGATTTCCTTCTGCTACATCACGATCCGACGGTACTAGCGCAGCAAAGTCACTTTGTACAGGAGACCCTGGTCGCGCTGGGCTGGTGCATAAATTATCGAAAATCCATACTCTCTCCTTCCCGGGTAGTAGAGTACCTGGGGATCCTTTGGAATACCTTACAGAACATCAAACAGCTACCCGACGGAAAGATCACGAAATGCGTCAACTTAATCAAGGATACGCTAAACAATCGTTCATGGACGTGGTGGCTAGCAAAAGTCCTGCTCGGAAATCTGAACTTTGCCTGTTTCATAGTACCGCTGGGAAGACTTCACTGTCGCCAGATTCAAATAGCAGCCAACAAACTCCCCATGGCTCAAAAGCACAAGAGATTTCCTTTGCCAAGCGATGTTGCAATAGAATTGAAATGGTGGCTGGCAAATATAACACAGTCGTCTCCAATTCATCAAAAGGGAGCATCAATTTTCATTACTACAGACGCAGCAAAAAAGGGGTGGGGGGCGACAGTAGGGAACACCAAACTGAGTGGTCTTTGGTGTGACGTGGGTAGGCGGTTTTAAAATGATGAACACAATCCCAGTCAACAATAAAAATAATTTATTTAAAAAATAAAAGGTCGTGGGCAGAAGGCCCGTCTGCTTTAGTTTTTTTTATACGGTCGGTACTTCCCGGGCGCTGTGCAGCCGTCGACGATGAGAGGTTCAGGGTCTTCGGTAGCAGCTTAGCAGCGTCAGGAGTCGAGAAGGTGGTTGGCAGCAAATATGTGCGTGATTCAGCCCAAGTGTTGGACCCTAGAAACAATATGTGGTGTCACGACAAGGTCGCACATCCAGCACCAATTGTCATCACCGTCTGGCTAGCATAAGCGGAAGCATTGGGAAGTACCTATTACCTTTTTACAAAAGTAGTAGATAGGTGCGGTGCAGTGATGGCAATCAGAGCGGGTTTTATGGACAAAGCTTGGTTAAATAAAACTAACAAGGCGAGTACATACTCTAAATTTAGCTATAAGCAGGTAGGTGCTCGCACAAGAATACGACTATGTGAATAAGGTGAACAATGTACTAAATTTCCATTATACCGTCTAGTGCTGTTGAAATAATTAAGTACCTGATAAACACTTTCAATGATTATGATTTCATGTTTTGTACAATGCAAAATCAGCTGATACCTACTATGGATTCAAATAGAAACTGTTACTATAGCTAGCACTAAAGAATCGTTTCAACACTTACCCAATATGGGGTTGAAGACACTTTATAAAATAGTTGGCACTACACAATGCAGTAGTAAATGATATGATTTATTTAACTTGTATTCAAAGAACATTAACTTAATACGTAAGCTATGTTTCGATAAAAATTATGAGAAGTCGCGGAACAAACAATACGTGTTGTTCCTAGTAAAGGTTAAAGCGACTGTGTCCACGTCCACGCAGATCGCTCCTAATAATTGACCAGCATTTAAGATCAAACGCCAATCAGCGTCCGCCAAACATCGAACGATCGGTGACGTATGCACGCGTCATCGATCATGCGATCGAGAACAAAAGATCTGTATGAAAGTACAGTCGGCCGAATATAAAGTTGCAACTATTTAACAAGTTGTTTTTTATTGTTATAGATTTAAGTAAATATTATTAGTATTAGTTAAGTAATTATTTTTAGTTAATAGTTTAGTTTTAATAATAGTTTAGTTTTAAGTTTTATTATTTTATTTATTTATTTTTTTATTTTATTTAAATTATGTTAGTAACGTTGTATTTACGTTACATTACCCCCTCCGCTACTGAAGGATTTTATCCTAAAATAAAATCCTTAAGGAAATACGCTCACGTATTTGCTTTTTTTTTTTTTTTTTTTTTTATTCTTCAGCTTTCATGACATTCATACTTCACGCATATAATCTACAACATTAAATTCCTAATTAAAATAACGTCGCTTCCTTACATTGTAACACAGGGTACTCATTGTTATGAATGACTAACCTAGCAAACATTGAGCAATCATGGTAACTGTTTTTGGGCAAGTAACTTAACATTCATTACTAAATATTTGTATTTAATGACTTCATATCTTTTATATGCCAAGTTCCTATATTTTTACCCTGCATATTTTCTAGCACGTAAACGAGTGGTGATTTCTTTTCAATTATTTTACATTTGATGAATTTAGGTGCTAATTTTTTGGAAAAATATTTATCTTTATCACTGAGGACGTAAGTGCGCTTCATTACAAAATCACCCACCTGAAATTCCGCCGGTTTACGGCGCAAATTATATTGCGAGGTATTTTTCTCGTGCGCATGCCACAAGTGTTTTTGTACTTCATCGAATACAGATGATAAGCAACCTAAATTACTAGCGTATATGTCCCGTGGCAAGAATATTATTTCTTTATCCAGATCGTTATCAACATAGTGTGAACCACATGAGACAAGTTCACGTCCGTAAACCAAAAAGGACGGAGTAAAACCCGTGGCCTCATTAACAGAGCTATTAATGGCAAATTGCACCTTGGGAATAAAAATGTCCCAGGTTCTGTGATCATTTTCGACGAATGTGGAAATGCAAGTAATTATTGTTCTGTTATAACGTTCCACTGTATTTATTTGTGGCGTGTATTTAGGGGTGTAAAATATATTGGGCACCTCATATTTTTTAAAGAATGCATCAGTTGTGCCGCTAATAAATTGACTGCCATTATCCATTATAATGGTTTGGGGTATACCATGGACCAGAAAAACCTGATTTTCTAAAATATTTGTAATGACGTCCGAAGTGGCTTTCTTAATTGGAAAAATTAAACAATATTTTGAGAAACAACATGTGACTACTAATAAGAAGCTATTTCGCATACGAGTTACCGGAAGAGGACCAACAAGATCTATGGAGAGCATTTGAAAAGGACGCGAGCATTGCTTGGGGCGGCCCATTTCGCCTAATGTTTTGTGATTTTGTTGCTTGTATTCGAGACATTTGCTACAAGCACCAACAAACTTCATCACGTCAGCATGCATCCCAGGCCAAAAGTAGCGTAGTGCTACACGACGGTATGTTTTAAAAACGCCTAAGTGTCCGGAAGTAGGTTCGCAGTGATTTTCCGTCAAAACTTGATTACGAAGTTCCTTCGGTATAACCTCTTTCCATGAAAATTCTGATGTTAATTCATGTTTATTTTTGGACAATCTATACAATACGTTGTTTATAATATTATAATTTGGAAAATTTTGTGCGTTATTAGAGACACCATTAAATAAATTTTTATACCATGAGTCATTAGTTTGAGCGACTAAATTTTTAGATGTTATGGAACTAACAGGAACTGCTCTAGAAAGTGCATCAGGAATAACGTTATCAACACCTCGTCTATGTTTAATATCAAAATCGAACGCAGAAAGACGAACACCCCATCGCGCCAGTCTTCCCGTAGGGTTACTGAGAGATAGGAACCATTTTAGTGCACTATGGTCAGTATAAACAATAAAACGTCTCCCATTCTCCAGATAACACCTCCAGTGTTCTATAGCGGTAATAACGGCCAAAGTTTCGCGCTCGGTAATGCTATAGTTCTTCTCAGCAGCTGTCAAAGACTTACTCATATACGCTATAGGATGTTCCTTGCCGTTTACGGTTTGGGTCAACATACCTCCGATTCCATAATTGGACGCATCCGTATGCACCTCAAAAGGCATAGCGTAGTCAGGACACGACAGAACAGGAGCAGATATAAGAGATTCCTTCAGTTTATGAAAGGCTTGGTCTGCTTCTGTAGTCCACTTAAAAGCTGGTGTTCCTTTTTTATTGGAAGTCAATTTATTTAAAGGGCCGGCTAATGTGCTAAAATTTGGAACAAAACGGCGGTACCAGGTTGCGGTTCCAAGGAAACGTTTAAGATCCTTGCGATTTGAAGGGATTGGGTAATTAAGGATCGCTTCCACTTTCTCTGGATCTGTGCGTAAGCCCATACCGTCTACAACGTAGCCTAGGTATTTAAGTTGGCTCCGGAAGAATTTGCACTTTTCCAGGTTAATGGTCAAATTTGCCAGCTTCAGTTTCTCCAGGACGCGCAATAACAAGGAAACGTGGCTATTAAAATCTTGTGACACGACAATTATGTCATCGAGATAACAAAAAACGTTGAGATCGAATTCCCTAAAAAGTTGGTCTACTAGACGCTGCTGCGTTGCTGGAGCATTGGTGAGTCCAAAGGCTGTCCGTTTAAAACGCAAGGTACCTCTTCCAGGAATATAAAAGGCAGTTTTGTCCCTATCCTCTTCTGCTATCGGTATCTGCCAGAATGCCTTTGACAAATCGATGCTGGATAAGTAACGAGCATCTCGAAGATTGTCAAGGATTTCGGAAACGTATGGAAGGCTATAAGCGTCACGTTTTGTGATTGAATTTAGTTTCCGGCTATCCAGGCAAAAACGAGGCTGGCCATTCTTTTTGGTGACAAGAAGGACTGGAGAAGACCATGCACTCTCGCAAGGCTCGATAACATCCAGAGACAACATTTCGTCAACCTGCTCTACAAGAATGCGTTGTTTCTCTGGCGACATGCGGTAATAGCGCTGTCGTATAGGTTGGGCATCACCAGTGTCGATACGGTGTACAATAACACTAGTTTTCCCTAAGCCCTTTCGTTCGGAAGATATGTCCTTAAATTGCTCAATAACATTATCAGCTAATTGACGCTCAGTTTCTGATAAGTTGTCATAACCGTGTAAATGTTGCTCTTGGTTGTTTTGATCAGATAACTGTTCTTCCTGCTTTATAGTGAGAGTATTCAAGTATTTTGGAGAAATATTGAACTCGCGCCAGAAATCAATCCCTAGTATCAGATTATTTGCAACTGACGGAATAACGAATGCTTTTATAATATGAAATTGATTATCAAACTTGATAGGCAAGAGAATGTAACCAATGCTTTCTAAAATTTGACCACCTGCAGCTTGAACTGTAAGATTTTTGTCATTATGCATTAAGAGACCTTTATTTAAAAAGTGTAAATGAGCATTGTTACCAATTATAGTAACTGTTGACCCTGAGTCAAGAAGACCATTTGCATAAACATCATTAATGCTAACAGAGACATAAGGTCTATTATCATTTTCTGGTTTTTCAAGAAGAATTGTGCTAAGCCTGTAAGATTTGAAGAAATTTCGAATGACGTTAAGCCAACTGTTCCAATCGTCTTTATTAAAATTATTATTCTTACTAGGATTGACACAATTCCAGCTATCTAGTTTTTTGGTTTGGAAGCGTGAGGTCCTTTACCGTTACAATCTGGACATTGAGGTGTCTTAACATCCTTACGTCCACAAGCAAAGCAAAATATTGAGTCTTTGTTAGCCGTACACTGGCGTAAATTATGAGTGTCTACACGGCAACGAGGACAGTAACGTTTTCTTTCATCTTTTGTGTTTGTATTTATAGCATCTAAGTTTTCATATCTTGTATTTTTATTATTGTAATCTTTTTTGTAATAGTTATTATTGTTGTTTTTGTAATAGTTATTATTTGTTTTATTTTGTTGTTGTGAATGATTAAAGTTATAATGTTGTTTTGGAATATATTTGTTTTTATATGAGCAACCTGAATAAGCAAATTCTGGTGCTAAAGAATCTGCTGATGGCTTAGAAGGTTCATGAAAATGAGCGAGGCGGGCTTGATAATTTTCATAATTACGGCAAATTGATCTCAGGGACTCCATATCCTTAATCTCAGGCACAGCCGCTAACGTACTTGTGTATATTGGACGAATATTATGTAGAATAATTTCTAATTTTTCATCTTCAGACAAAGGTTTAGATAAACGAGAGAACATGCCTGTCATAATGGAAAGGTAGATTGTGATGCTCTCCGATTCTCCCTGAGTACGACTACGGATTTCAGAAATAAGTCTGTAATCATAGTCTGCCTGATCGAAATCTTTCTTTAGAAGATCGACTAGCTCACTCCAACTCTTTACTCTTTGCTCAACACTCCTATACCAATGCAGAGCATCACCCGAAAATATTTCCGTGCAATAAGCTAAAAGTTTTGAATCGGCAATGCCCCTTGCTTTGCAAAATTCGGAAACGCGCTGGATAAAGGTACGAACGCAAGATTTACCATCGAATTTTAATTTAATTATTTCGTTTGAAATTCCACGCTCACAAGTTACTTTAATGTTCAATGGATTAGAAGAATCCTGATCTGGACTTTGAATATTTAAGGGATCAATGACGTTGTCTTTAATAGCATTGTATTTTTGGTAATACTGCTTAAATTTAGAAATACATAAGTTTTTATCGAACACCTCCTGATCGTCATCGGGTATGATTCGTCTTAAACGATGATAAAGATGATTGAGCAAATTTTGTGCACGTAACAAAGTACTTTCATCGGGCAACTCCGTTGAATTCAGAATGGAATCGATTTTACCTAAAACTGAATTAACGCCTAACAAATCTTCGGTAGCCGTAAAGCTACTAATCAAAATATCCTCAGATGGAAATTGTGCAACCAGCTTTGGAATCTGCTTCCTAAGTTCAAGCACTGTTGAAGCTGGGGTACCACCTCTAACTCCTACCTCATATTCCAATTCTGCTTTATTTAAAGATAAAAACTTTATGTGATATGCCATTTTCTTCAAAACAATATAGAAAGTTGTTTAAATTTCAATAAATTATCAATTTGGGTAAATGTTGAAAGATTCACTACAACCACTAATATGATCTAGAATAAGCTAACTAATTACAAGCTACGACTAATTACCCTTCTCTGTTACAAAATAAACTTACATTTACTGTAACGTCCTGGTTGGCTGTGAAAAGTTTTATAAAAAAAAAAAAAAAATTTTAAAAGAAAACATCAAAAGCAAAATTGATTGTAAATGGCAATAATTTCCAAAAAAACTGTAGAAAAAGCTGAAAAGAAACTAATTTGCACTTTTCACAAAAAGTAACTTTAGTTGCGGTTGAGTGTACAAAAATATGTTCTCAAAAAGTAACTTTATATGATGATGACTGTACTTAGACCAAAAAAATTGTTAATACCGTCATGAAAAAATATTAAATGAAACGGACAAATTTGGATAAAAAGAAAGTGCAAATTAATCAAATGCAACCAAAAAAATAAAGAGACGTTTCACAAAAATAAAAAACATAAAACATAAAGGCACACACACACTAACTACAATAAATCAAAAACAAAAGCAGACCTTTAAAAAAAAAAACCACGTTAAGGCGCCAATGTGACGTGGGTAGGCGGTTTTAAAATGATGAACACAATCCCAGTCAACAATAAAAATAATTTATTTAAAAAATAAAAGGTCGTGGGCAGAAGGCCCGTCTGCTTTAGTTTTTTTTATACGGTCGGTACTTCCCGGGCGCTGTGCAGCCGTCGACGATGAGAGGTTCAGGGTCTTCGGTAGCAGCTTAGCAGCGTCAGGAGTCGAGAAGGTGGTTGGCAGCAAATATGTGCGTGATTCAGCCCAAGTGTTGGACCCTAGAAACAATATGTGGTGTCACGACAAGGTCGCACATCCAGCACCAATTGTCATCACCGTCTGGCTAGCATAAGCGGAAGCATTGGGAAGTACCTATTACCTTTTTACAAAAGTAGTAGATAGGTGCGGTGCAGTGATGGCAATCAGAGCGGGTTTTATGGACAAAGCTTGGTTAAATAAAACTAACAAGGCGAGTACATACTCTAAATTTAGCTATAAGCAGGTAGGTGCTCGCACAAGAATACGACTATGTGAATAAGGTGAACAATGTACTAAATTTCCATTATACCGTCTAGTGCTGTTGAAATAATTAAGTACCTGATAAACACTTTCAATGATTATGATTTCATGTTTTGTACAATGCAAAATCAGCTGATACCTACTATGGATTCAAATAGAAACTGTTACTATAGCTAGCACTAAAGAATCGTTTCAACACTTACCCAATATGGGGTTGAAGACACTTTATAAAATAGTTGGCACTACACAATGCAGTAGTAAATGATATGATTTATTTAACTTGTATTCAAAGAACATTAACTTAATACGTAAGCTATGTTTCGATAAAAATTATGAGAAGTCGCGGAACAAACAATACGTGTTGTTCCTAGTAAAGGTTAAAGCGACTGTGTCCACGTCCACGCAGATCGCTCCTAATAATTGACCAGCATTTAAGATCAAACGCCAATCAGCGTCCGCCAAACATCGAACGATCGGTGACGTATGCACTAGGGAGTGCAATCTCGGTATACCGAGATCTCGTAATACCAAGATCTTGCACAAATTTTGCAAGATCAATCTTGCATTAAAAATCATGCGCGATCTCGCAAGATTTGCAAGATTACGCATTCTCTTGATTCATCTTGCATTACGCAGCAACACATTCCATGACCGTTCGAAAGCGCAGCTGAAACATCTATTGGCGAGAGGTGAAACAGATTATTGGGGTTAAATTTACTGAAGAAAATTATTCTCTAAGTACCACTAATAAAGTGTACGAAGTGAAGGAGCTTTTTTAAACTAACCTGTAATTTTTTGAATAAATAAAGTACTATTATATTAATATTGTTATATGATTGCGCACCTATAACAAAAATTTACCAAGTTTTACTACTTTGAATATAATACTTATTTATAATATCTAGGATACAGATAGTAAATGACGCGCTAATTTCTTTGTATACCTAAAGCTCATTTTTAACATTAATTAATAAATTTAAGACAATAATTTTATATTCAAATATTGTTCCTTTTTATTTAATTTTATACTCTTTTTTCGCCCTGTTATTCGCAGGAAAGCGAGATCTCGCAAATACCGAGATCTTGCAAGATTAGACCTCTAAAATCTTGCAAATACCGAGATTGATGATTATGCTGCAAGATTGCACTCCCTAGTATGCACGCGTCATCGATCATGCGATCGAGAACAAAAGATCTGTATGAAAGTACAGTCGGCCGAATATAAAGTTGCAACTATTTAACAAGTTGTTTTTTATTGTTATAGATTTAAGTAAATATTATTAGTATTAGTTAAGTAATTATTTTTAGTTAATAGTTTAGTTTTAATAATAGTTTAGTTTTAAGTTTTATTATTTTATTTATTTATTTTTTTATTTTATTTAAATTATGTTAGTAACGTTGTATTTACGTTACATTGGGACAGCGACCAAATACATTGGCACAGCAATCAAAAAGAACTCTGGGCCGTGCTCGAAACTTTGAAGCGAATGGGTCATCTGCTACAGAACCAGTCAGCAATGATACAGTCGGACAACAGGACCGTTGTGGCTTATATTACCAAACAAGGAGGCACCAAGTCTCTGAGCCTGCTTCACATCACTCAAAAAATCTTAGATCAGGCCAGCAAACACCGAATAAATCTGTTGGCTCGATACCTTCCCGGGAAGTACAATCTATCAGCAGACAGCCTGTCGAGATCAAAAGAACTGCCCGAGTGGTCATTAAGCCAGGAGATATGTCAACGGGTATTCAAGATGTGGGGCAAGCCAGAAGTAGACCTGTTTGCAAGTGCTCAGTCTGCAGTCGTACCTCGCTATGTGAGCGAGGATGCCAGAGACCACAAATGTATCTTCGTAGATGCCTTCAGCCAGTCGTGGAACTTCAAAATAGGTTGGCTTTTCCCTCCACCAGCTCTCATTCCACGTGTCCTAATACACCTGTCACGATGCAAAGGAACTTACCTTCTTGTAGCTCCAAAATGGGAGAGGACATTCTGGAAGGCAGAATTAATGCAGATAGCCTTAGATCATCCGTTCGAAGTCCCAGACTTACACAAGAACTTAATAGATTTGAGGACAGGCCGTCCCCCTCCTGCAATAAAGGACATGTGTTTGCAGGTCTGGAAGGTACGGGGTGGTCTAGGCTTGTAGAAACTTGGACAGAAGAAAATCAGAAACTTATAGAAAAGTCCTGGCGTGCTTCAACTTTGAAAACCTATGGTCCGATCTGGTCACGCTGGAAAGCATGGTCTAGGCTTAATAACATTCGACCCGACAGACCAAACCCGGAGGACGTATCAAGATATTTGTGTCACCTTTATCATGACATCAAGTTAGCGGCTAGATCCATTGCCCTACATAAGTCGGTAGTCATCACCTTCGCCAATCCAGAAAAAAGCGTTTCTTTAAGCAGTCATCCTCTCGTAAAGCAAAGTCAAAGTCAAAGTCAAATAGTGTTTATTCAAAGTAAGATTTCACAAATCATTTTTTGACGTCAGGGCGGGTTCACAATTTGGCTGTCTTCTGTGGAGAAGAACCCGCCGGAAGAAACTCCACAGGCGTTGCATCTTTTCAAAATATTTTTACATAGGTAATTATTATTTTATACAATTTGATTAATATAACAAAGAGTGCAGCCGAAATATGAAATTAAAGGAAGGCAACCAGTCAAAGTAGAAAAACTAAACTATACAAACAATAAAACAATCGGCAATCGACTAGAGCAGACCAGTCCCCCCAAGCAGCACCACGTTCACGGGTTTGACGTATGGGACAGCCATCGCCGGGCTCAACCATATTAGAGGGAACCCAACGACCCGGCCCACACGCCACCGCAAGTCAGGACACTTTAGTGAGCATGAATACTCAGTCAGCCAGATGTTATCACGACAATCTAATTAATGGCTTCCCAATTGCATAGTCGACCGCACTACAATGTTGCACAATTACGTAGGTTTTTACAAACAAATTTTAGTAATAATATTACCTTAGATTAAGCACAGCGTTTCTCGTGTCGAGCTGAAGTCTCTACACACCAAGCTTTCTTATCATTCAAATATTCATCCAATCCATAGTACGCATTCTTACATAGATGCCGTTTCACGTGGCATTTAAACCTTTTTTCTGGAAGATTTACAATATCATCAGGTATTTTATTATAGTAGCGTACACAGAGCCCCACGAAAGAAGTACTGACTTTAGCCAATCTATAGTTATCACGAGCTAGTTTATTTCCATTTCTAGTATTACGTTTGTGAATATCAGAATTCTTTTTAAATTCGTGGATATTTTTCCTAACGTACATAATATTTGCATAAATATATTGGCACGGAACTGTCAAGATGTCTATTTCTTTAAACAGTTCTCTAAGTGATTCCCGACAGCGAAGTTGGTATATTGCCCTAATGGCTCTTTTCTGCAAAATAAAAACTGTGTTAATATCGGATGCCCTGCCCCACATTAAGATACCATAAGACATTATACTATGAAAGTAACTGAAATAAACCAACCTAGCTGTTGCTATGTCTGATAACTGTCTGATTTTCCTCACTGCATACGCAGCCGAGCTAAGCCTCCCCGACAGAGAAGATATATGAGGACTCCATTGTAGTTTAGCGTCAATAGTTATACCTAAGAAGACTGTACTGTCTACCAGATCAAGCCGTTCATTATTTAACACAATGTCACCCCTACAGCTGTTCACATTTGGTAAAGTAAATTTGATGCACTTAGTCTTCTTTGCGTTTAATACCAGGTTGTTAGCAGTAAACCAGTTATGAACCTGTTGAAGAGTGCTATTTATTTCATTATATTGAGGTGATCTTCGGTTTAGTTTAAAAATAAGAGAAGTGTCATCCGCAAATAATACAATGTTCGACAAATTTTGAACTACGCATGGCAAATCATTAATATATACTAAGAATAAAAAAGGTCCTAATATGGAACCTTGCGGCACACCCATTTTTACTAAAGATCCCTTGGATTTCATTTCATTTATTTGTACCTTTTGAATCCTGCCCTCTAAGTAGGACTGAACTAGTTTAAGTGCACTATTTCTGACCCCATAATGTTTTAATTTGAGCAATAGGGTTTCATGTTGAACACAATCAAATGCTTTTGAAAGGTCACAGAAGACACCTATGCAATCGTAAGAATCTTCCCATGCGTCAAAGATATGCTTTATGAGTGCAACACTTGCGTCCGTGGTAGAACGTCCCTTTGTAAATCCGAATTGCTGTTTGTGCAGTAAGCAATGTTTATTAAAATGAGACAGCAATTGGTTAAGTATGATTTTTTCAAATACTTTACTAAGGACTGGTAGAATAGATACCGGTCTAAAATTACTAGGATCGCTCTTATCACCTGTTTTGAACAAGGGTATTACTTTACTATATTTCATTAAATCTGGGAAGACCCCTTCATCTACACATGTGTTAAAGATGGAGGCAAGATAAGGCGCCAGCGTGTCAATTACTTTACTACAAGCCTTAACAGACATTCCCCATATATCTTCCGTACCCTTTACTTTAATTTCCTTAAATGCTTTAATAATAGTGTTTGCATTTACATGTTTGAATTTAAATTCATCTGTACAGGTTTTAACATGGTTTTCAAGTATTGAAGCAGAGACAAGAGGTGAAGAATTTAGCAGTTCTGTTGTTTTTATTGGAATATTAGTAAAGAAATTCTCAAATTCTTGTGCTACCTCAATGTTAGAATTAACAGGCCCTTTATCTGAATTTAAAACCAAGTCATTATCGCGTTGTTTAGTTTTTCCTGTTTCGCTGTTAATAATATTCCAAACTGTCTTTATTTTATTGTCAGAACTTTTAATCTTATTACTTATATAATTCGCTTTAGCGGTTAAACAGACTCTCTTAAAAGTTTTTGAATACATCCTAACATAATTATTTAATCTGTCACAATTTGTGTAGCTTTTCATTTCATATAGCTCAAACAATTTATCTCTACTTTTCCTAATACCAGGAGTTGCCCAATCACTAAATTTAAATGACTTGCCAACGCTTTTATTTTGAATTTGGAATATTTTGTTATATTCATCAGACACCACGGAGAAAAAATTTGCATATATCTCATTAGGATTACTAAAATCGCAATCGATATTAGGCAATTTTTCAGTCAAAACTGAATTGAATTTTTCGACACGACCAGTAGTAATCGGTCTAGTTTTAATTTCAATTTTTACATTAGATTTAATGGCGGGAAAGTCTACTTCTTGACCTGTGTGGTCAGATGGTAATGAATTTATAATTGACTTACTAGAATATTTACAGCTACAGAAAAAATTATCGACACAGGTGGATGAAGTTGATGTCACTCTGGTCGGTTCTAGAAATACATAATCTAAATTAAAAGACCGAAATAAACTCAATATTCTATTTGTGTAATTATCCGAGATCAAAATATCTACATTAAAATCCCCACACACAATTACTTGTTTTGTACTTCGGGAAATGATTTTTAAAATGTCCTCTACCACAGATTCAAAAATATTAAAGTTTTGACTACATGGCGGCCTGTACACGCACACTACAATATGATCATCCAGCTCGACACAAGATACCTCTACCTTTCGCTCAACCGTAAGACCCACAATGTCTTTACGATCTTTAAATCTGATATTTTTACGTAATAATATTAAGGAGCCACCTCCCACAATATGATTTTTATTTGCCTTTCGGCTGAACGAACTGGCAACATAATAATTATCAAAATTAATAAACATGTTACATTCTGAGAACCAGTGCTCGGTTATACACACTACATCATATTTATGTTTTTCTAAAAATAGTTCAAAAACTAAAGACTTGCTGGAGAAACTTTGAATGTTTTGATGAAAAACCTTTAAACGACTACGCTTCCCCTTTGTCTGTTTTATTTCTAGCTCCCTGCAAGAAAATCTCTGCTCAGCTCTATTGCTAGCAATATTTACAATAAGATTTTCCTTTGTCGAATCGACAAAGCAAACGCTAAAAGCGATCTCCAATATCCGCCCACCACCTGTCAAGCCGTTAACATGGGAAGTAGGACAACTTATAGATTTCCTTAACAAATACGAATTCGACAGCAACAGCCTATTTCAAGTGTCCCGACACACAGCTGCCCTCTTGCTCCTGGCCTCGGGACGCAGGATTCACGATTTAACTCTGCTGGACATAGGACCTAACTTCTTTGAAGCTCACTCCAATCATCTCGTTTTCTGGCCACAGTTTGGATCAAAGACTGATTCACCTACCTACCAGCAATCAGGGTGGAAACTGTGTAGAAACGAAATCATTAAACTAGACGTAGTTCATTGGATTACCAAACTGATTGACATCGGAAGTAATAGACGTTCTGATAAAACCTCACGTTTATTTATTACCACAAGAGGGGAGGTCAAGAAAGCGTCAAGAGCTATTATTTCCGGTTGGATTCGCAACTTATTTAAGGCTGCTAATATTGCAGCTCCACCTGGTAGCTTTAGAGCGGCAGTTAATACCGACAACTGGATCAATAGAAACCTCAATCTAGACGAGGTACTTTCTAGAGGAAATTGGAGGAGTAAGGATACCTTTTTGAAACATTATTTCAAAGTAGTCCCTCAAAAGAGTATGATGCCCAATCAAACGCATCTAAGTGAATCATTTACGCCTGTTTTATAAATTACTCTTAAGTTCACTTTAATATTTTGTTTTTCATTTCCGTTTGTAAACCTAATTAACACTACAAAATGTTTGTCACAATTTAAAATTACATTTGATTTAATTTATCATTGTCTTTATTTCATACATTATTACCCTCATATACATATACCTTACCTACACAGTACGTCTTGCCATCGCCGGCAGAATATAAACACTTCTCACAAGTGGGTCAAGCAAAGGCTCGAACACCTAAATAGAACCGTTTTCCCCCCGAAGGGTAGAAAACGGATATTTAGGTTTCAGCCGAAGCTTGACCCACTAAAATTTCATTTCTTGCCGGCTTGTGAGAGTACTGACAAGCAATCGTCGACCGGCGATGGCGGCGACTCGGTGAACATCGGTCACGTGACCAAAACATACATATAGAGGGTAGATTCACACTGCAAACGCGCAAAATTCGGGGGGGTAATCTCACAAGTGGGTCAAGCTTCGGCTGAAACCTAAATATCCGTTTTCTACCCTTCGGGGGGAAAACGGTTCTATTTTAATGCACCAAAAATACTTGTAGATGACTTATTGCTACGTCGGCTTAAGTCGCAAAGCTCTTAACTCCGTCACACCAAATTTTACAGGAGACACAAAAAACTTAACTATGAAAAAAATTGTATGAAGACTTGTTTTGTTTTTTTTTACAAACAATTATAGTAGCAGGTAGAAATCAGATTTCGAGAAAATAATCGAAGAAAAGTCAGTTTAAGTAAATAAACATGGAGTTACGAGGTTTTACTAAAATAATACTAACTTTTTGTAGGAATTAAGTGTTTTGCTACAAGAATAAACGTTAGGTTACCAAATCGATTCAAGATACGATTTTAATTACCGTGACCTACAATGGCTTTCAAGTTTCAGTAAGTTTTCAAGGGACATTTATTTTATGGACTGTTTACGCTGCTGCCAGTTCCTTTTTCCTAACAAAGGAAAATAAACGAGACGAGGCATTAATGTAAATGGCGAGTATGTCTCACACCTTCGATTTGCCGACGACATAGTTATAATGGCTAAGTCGTTGCAGGAGCTCCAGGTCATGCTGACCAGCTTGAATTAATCCTCTCGACGAGTTAGTCTTTGTATGAACTAGGACAAGACAAAACTTATGTTTAACGCGCATTTCGTACCTGGATCGATTACAGTCGATAGAATACCTCTTGAAATTGTCAATTATTATGTCTACCTTGGGCAAAGTAATCAAAGTACCCAGTTGGGTAGAAACTAGATATTCGTGAGGGAAGCCGATAAAGGATTCAATTAGACTGGACAACTTATCACTGGTCAAATACAAAAGTCATCCCATCCGTCATGACCTACGGTGCTGAAACGTGGACGCTGACTGTGGTACTAGTCCTCAAAATAATTTAAAGTTGCTCAGCGAGCTATGCAGAGGACTATGTTCGAAGTTTCTCTGATGGATAAAATCCGAAACTAGGAAATTCGTTGGAGAACCAATGTAAACGACATAACCACTCAAATAAGCAAGCTAAAGTGGCAGTTAACTGGTCACATTTGTCGCAGAACCGGTTATCCATGGTTGGCCGAATGAATTTTACACTTGAGGCAGTGGCTGAATGGGGCAAAGCCAATCTTGTGAGATTCAATGCCAACAAAACGCAGGCGTGTCTTTTCTCCCACATTCCATGGAAAGGTGGACATGGACAAGGTGTATCATGATACACCTTTGCCGATGTCTAAACAACTAGAGCTTCTTGGTGTGAGGCTCTCTTCAAACATTGGTTTTGGGGAGTCCATCAAGGCCAAAAATTGCTGCTAAAAACTTGGCGTCCTTTTTAAGGTCCGGCGGTATTACTCCAGAATAGATTCTACAGTTATACCAAGCACAAGTTCGTTCATGCATGGAGTAGGTACTGCTGTCCACCGATTCAAGGGCATCCAGCTGATACTTGGCAGAGCCATCCTGCCAAGTATCGGCTGAATGCCCTTGGATCTGTGGACCGTAGAGCTTGAAGACTCATTGGCGATTACCAACTTGCAACGACCAACTAGGACCAAGCTTCAAAGCTTGGAGCATCGATGCAAAGTCGCCAGCCTCTCGGTTTTTATAAGGTGTATCATGGGGAGTATTGGGGAGTGTTCTCATCTCAAGCACTTCACGAACTTATCCCTCCAACCAGATTCGGTTACCGGTATACGGGGCGCCGTAGGAAAAACCACCCACATGTGGTCGAATTCCCCTTAGTTTGCACCAAGCGCTTTGCGTCTTCCTTTTTGATGCGTACAGCCAGAGAATCGTACAACCTTGGTGTCTTCATCGAGAGTGAATAGGCATTTTCTGGGTGAGCGTGTTCTATCATCGGCCACGTCGTCGCTTTCCACCAGGTGAGACTGGACAAAGGCAAGCCCATAGTTAATAAATAAAAATCGCTGGAGTAAGCAGGTTCTGCACTGAAGATCACGTCTAGGTAAACGATGTGTAGAACGCCCATGGCTAGATGTAGCGACGATGATCTGAAAAAGAGGCCTAGAGGAGTGGACTGTCGTTGGTTGCTAATGATGATGATGATGATCAAAGGTTTCGCTGTACGTCGAAAAACCTTTTTTTGATACCTGGAGATGATGGTTTACTCTCAATTTTACAAACAATAGACATCGTTAAAATGCTTGGTGATGACGGTTTATTATCAGTTTCAGTATCTCACATAATAATCATCTTTTACTATTTGTTTTAGAGGATTTATTGGTGCTAACAGTGATTCTTAGTGCATCTCGAACAGTACTGCGCGGGGGGACTTACGTGGTTAGCTTTAACAAAATAGCGTGCCTGGAGTTGAGAGGTTTTCTATTTCGGGTTTTAAACAGTAACGGATTTTTTGACGTTTTTAAGAGTTTTTCTATTGATGCGTTCAGAAATTATCTATCGAATGGTATCAAAATGTCAATTTAGGAAAAAATTGGAGTTAAGTGGTTTGCGACTTAAGCCGACGTACTATTACCTACTGACTCACTAGCGATAAGTAGGTAAGACGTAGAAAAAAAAATCTGGACATCCTCTAATCAATCAATTACAATCTGATTACGAGCGACGACGGCGACCTTTTACACATCCCACAGCTTTGTTGAACACCTGCCCCTTAGTACAGCAAGTTTTAGGGTCATGGCATATGAACACGCCATTACCATAGTTGTTGGGGTGAGGGTCCACGAGGGGACTGAGCACCACGTCGAACAGGAAGTAGAGAGCGTCCTCCGGGCCGAGAGGCGCCGCGGGGGCTGCGGGGGCGGGGGGCTCGCTGCCGGACAGCGCACACGCACACCACCACAACAACACCACAACCAACGCTCTTGACGGCATATCTGCGCTCTGTAATAAATAATATAAAAATATACCTAAGTCCTAATTATGTAGGGAAGGTTGTGGTACAATGAACCACGGAAATTGTGAGACTGTATATTTTTTGTTTATTTACCTTTTTCTTTCAGTTCTTTACTACCTAATAAGTAGTTAGGAAAATTTTAGTTTCTAAGTGCTGTCTTTCGGCTAAGATGATTTCGCTTTTAGTAAAAAATATCATTTTCAACTTGATAAAATTATAAAGAAAACGGCATGTGCTTCATTGTGTACTCTTGGCATTATGCAATGAACCGGGGTATTTTCCACAGTGGACCATCCCATTCAAAGAGATTTGAAGAGCCAGCTTCGCTTTAGATAGAGGGAGCGTTAAATATCCGCAACACTTCATTGAGAGCTATCCTTTTTACTCTTATGACAGTTTTGCATGTCAGAGTGATACAAACGTTGTTTTGACAGGACGTCAAATTTCAAGTTGTAGGTCATTTTTCGAATTGCTAGGGATGGGGTCTAGTTAAAAACATCGATATCGATAGATACAAGGTGTTAGTAAAATATATACCTAACGCAAATCTTTCGGTTCAGGTAGAGTTCTTAATGAAAATTAAATAATTTGTACAGATATAGGAACTACTCGTGCACTCTCTACGTTTAAGTAATAATCTAATAATTTTTGATATTGTATGGTGTTAGTAAGGGAGCTATATTCCACCTACAAATTATTAATGCATAAAATTACCTGTGAATGAAAAAAAAACGAAGTTATTAATTACACTACACATTTCATAAATTAATGTTTCTTATTCAATTATCTTTTAAAATTGCAAATATTTAGTTTTTTATTTTTGTTTATTTGATCATATTTGATCATATCTACACAAATATTATAAAGAGGAAAGATTTGTATTTTTGTGTGTGTGTGTGTGTGTGTATGTGTGTATGATTGTAACGAATAAACTCAAAAACTACTAAACTGATTTCAAAAATTCTATCACCATTAGAAAGCTACATTCACCCTGAGTAACATAGGCTATATTTTATTTTCAAAAAAATTAGGAATCCTTACTAAAATTTCAATAATGTAACGTGTAAAAAAACCTAAAATATTCCTTATAATTGCATGGGCTCCGAAACTACTGAGCTGATTTTGATGAAACTTAGTATGAAGATAGAATAGACCTTGGGGACGGACATAGGCTACTTTTTACTGCGGGAAAATACCTCATTCCCACAGGAAAGACTGCAAGCGCGGGCGGAACCGTGGGACGGAAACCTGGTATCAGTACCAATGAGCTTGGGGTACAGTAATATAAAAGATTCTGGGGTGATAAAGGTTACCTTATACCGCGGAAAATTCTTTATTCCCACGGGAAAAGTGGTAGGGTGGGTCAGAAGTTTTGATGAAACTTGATACAGAGATAGAATAGACCTTGGGAAAGGTAACAGACTACCTGTAACCGCGGGATAATAGCTTATTCCCACGGGAAAGTGGTAGTTCGGGAGGGAATTTTTGGTGAAACTTGATACAGAGGTAAATTAATTTAGATTTTGGGATGAACAACAATTTATTTTGCTGCCACAGTTTCGGAGACTAACTCGTACAAACAGTTAAACATTTTTTTTTTAAACTGGATTTTGTTCTATATCACGTTTTAAATTCCCTTGACCCGGTTTTTATAATTTTCTTTTCTATGTACAGATTTTCGACTTCTACATTTTTATTATACATATAGACGAACTTAACATATTTTTATTTGAATTTATTCTTATTGAGTTAAAAAAAAGATTGTCGACAATTTTTTTTTTATTAAACTGTTTTATATATATGATACCCTTTTTATTTTTCATGTGGACATTTAGTAATTGATTCTAACATCTAAAGGTAACCTTTATGTTACTCAGGGTGAATGTAGCTTTCCAATAGTATAACAATTTTTGAAATGGGTTTAATCGTTTTTGGGTTTATTCATTACAAACATACACACAAGTATTGGTGAATTTTGTGCTTGTGAAACTTAAAAAGGGCTTAACTAGCAGATAATTATTTAAAAAAGCAAACAGAAATATTTTAGATTTACAGTTTTATTAATAAAAGATCACATATTACATTTAAAGCTGAAAAGTATTCATACAGTAGGACGTAGTTGGTAGGGCACACCACTTCTCTGAATCTACTTTTTCTCAATAATATGTACTTCTTTTTTTTTATTGACCTATGCTTGAGTCGAAAAAGCACGACGAATCAAGCTTCATCGGACTTGCGGGGATAATTTTCACGTTCTTCTTATAAGAAATCTGAAAAAAAAAGAAAATGAAGTAAGTTATGTAGATTTTTTAAATAATAATTTTAAAGGCTGACCAAATACATCAAAACCCTGTTCCGGGAATACCACAATATGTTATAATAAGTTTTACAGAGGTATTTCATTTTTCTTGTTTACAACTCAAAAGCTTTTTCGATAATTTTATCGACTATGTTTTTCCAACCCTATTATAACCTTTTTGTACAAATATTATTATTGGAAAATATAGCGAAATTTGATTAATTAGATAAGATTAATCAGTTGAATTAGTTTTATTACATAATTTAGTGTAGTTTTGGATTATATGCTACAAATATTATGACGAAAATACATATAATAAACACAAAAACACAGCTTACCTTTGAAAGCTGATCACATCGGGTCTATTTCCTTGCTTTTGATGCGTGATTTACACATTTTCACCATGCACGACATAACTTTTCATTTTAAATTACACTATATCTCAAAATTTGTTACTAATAATCAAGATAAAACGTAAAATTTTATTTTTGAAATTGAATCCAAACATAAACAATTTGAACAACTATAATACGACTAAACTAAAGATGACGCAATTTTTGACATTTGTCACTTTGAAAACTTGAAAGACTAGCGACTCTCAAATTTTGTTGCATAGTTTGTAGCCAAAGGGTACGTTTTTGACATTTGACAAAGATTTTCGGGGTACAATAAACACTTGACTAGGCTCTCTCTATCTAAAGCGAAGCTGGCTCTTCAAATCTCTTTGATCCCATTACATACACATTTACTAAAATATATGAAAGAAAAAAAACACATATTTTATGATTTTTGAACGATATACTTTAAATAAATCAGAATTTATCATGTGCCTGTGGATTGCAATTTAATAATTTTAATTTATTTATTTTTTATTGTATAGGTACTTAAATAATTTATATTCAATTAAATCTAACTTGGTAAATTACATAAAAATAAATTACCTACGACTCAAAAGTTAATCGTCAAAAGTAGGTAGGTAGTTTAGTAAACTGAAAATTGAAATAGGGATAGGTATTTAAACATCTGAACTCAAATCTTACTTTTGGCACCTTTTGGCACAAAATAAAAAAATAGTAGGTACCTACCTTTTGGCATTATTAACTGGGCTTGATACCTACATGAATCAATGAAAATTAGGATGATGACGATGACGACGAATTCGCTGATTTTCTTAAATATAACTTCAAAACTAATAATCGTGAAATTATAAAATAAAAATAGGTAGGTACCTATATTTGAGATCGTTACAACAAGCCCTTTTATTTGACATGTCACAGGGTATAGTTTTCGAAACTTTTTTTCATCGTGTATAGTTGTAAATATATAGGTATTTGACATCGTTACAATAAGAACTTTCATGTGATATAGTATACCTACTTTGAATATTTTTAAAGCCTAATAATTTATCACCCAAAAGTGGTGAAAAAAATGTTTCAAATTAACAATTTTAATGTCTCACGTCCGATTCTGGGTCACGGATTTACATCGTGTACCAAATTTCAAATCGATCGGTCCAGTAGTTTCGGAAGAAATAAGCGCTGAGTCGGGCGGGACGGACCACGGACGGACAGACACCCATAAGGGTGTTGGCGTCAGCCCAGCATCACCGTGATCGAATTTCGCGAATTCAACTATACAGGCCTTTAGTCGATAGTAAAGTAGATTTTGTCATATTTTGTCAGACTTTGTCAGCCAGTCGTTCAAAAGTTATAAGGGCGAGTTACTGTCTCCGCTGGGCTGACGTCAATCCAGCATCACCATTCTTAATACTCCAAAACTACAGCACCTAGCTCGAATTGGATTGGACGAGGGTTTTGTCGCTACTTTGTCAGGCTTACATACAAAAATTTAGACTTCGTCGTTACACCGTTTAAAAGTTATACGGTTGTGTTACTGTCTCCGCTGGGTTGACGTCAACCCAGCATCACCATTTCTTATATCTCTGGAACTACAGCACCTAGATTGAATCTGATTGCACGAGGAGTTTGTCGCTACTTTGTCAGGCACAAATGCAAAAATCTAGACTTTGTCCTTTAGCCATTTTGAAGATATCAAAGGTTATTTTATTCCTACTGGTACAGTCATGTACAAAATAAATCATTTACACCAAAATATTTTTAAGGCAAATGTGATTTAATGATTTACATTTGGTGCCATTTACTAATTGCAAGATTGGCTGTGAATATTTGAATACCTACCTAAATTAAATACGTACCTAGGTACCTAGTTATAATAAATTTCAATTTTTAACACATTCGTTCGTTTTTGTTACCTATCTAATCTAATTCATTCAGTTTTTGTTTTTTAATATCCTAGTCAAGAGAAAGGCAGAAGTGGTGGCATATACAGCCATGTCTATCCGATCCTTATTCTTCAATACAGACCGAAGCCTCAACATAAATTATTTAGCTATAATTTCAGCAGAATGTTTTATTATTTTAGCTAATTTACTGATTTAATATAAAATTATAGTAAGTATTATGTCGACCCTTAAAGTATGACTTGTAGTAAAAGCCAAAATGGTACTTTACAGGACGAGCTAAAAACGAAAATGGTCAAATTTAATTAATTCATAACTTTTGAAGGGATAAAGTTATATTGGCTCCGATAAGTTATTTTTTTTTAGATCTTGAATCCCTTTCATATTAACAAACTTAATTTCTTGTAGGTCTAATAGTTTCAGAGATAGCATGGATAGATAGCAATAATTATGTTTATTTTTTATGTTGTTATTAGCATTATGTAGTAATAGCCAAACAAAGACAAATATTGTATCTTAAAACACAATTTTTAAATTTCATTGTCAAAATTGTTTATTACGACTAATTAAAAAAACTAAAACTGGTTTTGGATGTAAATCAGAGTGCATTGTAAAAGACACTAATTTTCGAAATTAAAGATTTTAAAAATACAGATCGATAGAGCTCAAAAAGCTGATTCCAATGGTATTAAAAGCTCATTTTGGCCAAAATGGCTTTTACGACAAGTTATACTTTAAGGGTCGATGTGTGTTTTGTTGCCCATAATAACAAAATGGTATCTATAATTACTTTACGGTAAGTATTGTGTATAACATAGTATAGTAGGTAGGTAGGTACCTACTCAAAGATAATTCAAACCTACCTTGAGTTTGTTCACGGTACCCGCCGGAGGTAGTTTATTTCATCCAATATCTTACAACCCAAATTGATAAGAATGAATATTGATGAAATGTACCTACGAGGGCTGCTACTTATGTATCCGGAATAAAAAAAAAAAAGAGACGTCTATTAGTTATTATGGTTTTATTGTTTTTCAAAATATTCTCCATGATGATCGATACACTTTTGCATGCGAGAAAACCAATTTTGATAGCACTTTTTCCATTCTGAATGGGGTATCTCCAAAACGTGCATTTTGAATGCATCAACGGCTTCTTCGCGGGTCGAAAATCGCTGACCGCGTAATTTATTCTTCACATTTGGGAATAAATAAAAATCGTTGGGTGCCAAGTCGGGACTGTACGGCGGATGACCTGTCAATTCGATCTTTTGACCTTCCAAATACCGAGTTGTTTCGGCCGATGTGTGAGAGCTAGCATTGTCTTGATGAAGGATGATTCTGCGCTGTCGGTTGTCTTTTCTTATTTTTTCAATGACTTCTGGCAAACAAATGGTTGTGTACCATTCCGAATTAACCGTTCTACGATTCTCTAGTGGTATTGTAGCCACATGACCATGTATGCCAAAAAAACAGGCGACCATTTGCTTTAAAGTGCTTTTTGCACGAACAACTTTAGTCGGGTTTGGCTCATTTTGGAACACCCATACCGTTGACTGCTGCTTGGTTTCAGGATCATACGCATAAATCCATGACTCATCCCCTGTGTAGATATTATAAACAGCTTTTGACGTACCATGGTTGTATTTCTTTATCATTTTTTTGCACCAATCAACACGAGCCTGTTTTTGTTCAACTGTCAAGTTGTGCGGAATCCAACGTGAACAAATTTTTTTTACAGCTAAATGTTCATGTAATATCTTATGTATGCTCGTCATACTAATGCCCAGGGAAGCCTCTATCTCACGATATGTAACATGACGATCTTGCATTACTAGTTCGCGCACAGCATCGATATTTTGATTAACAACAACCGATTTAGGGCGACCTTCTTTAAATTCGTCCGTGAGCATTCGACGACCACGATTAAACTCACTGAACCAGTGATACACAGTGGTTTTCGATGGAGCTTCATCTCCAAAAGTCGAAAAAAGTTGATCCATGCACTGTTTTTGTGTTAGCCCACGGCGAAAGTCGTAATAAATCATCGCACGAAAATGTTCACGAGACAAATTCATTTTAATGAACGAGACGGAATTTTGAAAATGACGCCACAATGTGAAAACAATTGACAATCTGATGAAACAAATTGTATTCGACAGCTAAAGAGTTCTATTTTCAAATGTTATAATTACTTTTTTAAAATTATCAATGTAAGTGGCCAGTTCCGGATACATAAGTAGCAGCCTATGTAATACCTTGGTACTATATACTACCCGCTAGTAGTAAAGTTGATTAAAGCCTGACCAAAGAAATAAGAAGCCTGCTCTGGGGGCGCCACGTGTATATTTTTACGACTATGGCAACATTTTCCCTTATAAAATTAGTTCCATTGAAATTCCGCAATATGGCGAAGCTTCTTATTTCTTTGATCGGGCTTTACCTACCTGAAGTTTGTCATTTATACCTACTACTGGAAGTCACCGTATATTCATTCATTCGTTCACTTAAACTTCACAGTGAACAACTTTTGTATATGACTGTGTAACACCGTTTTTTTGTCATTTGATAGAAATAGTACCTTGTAGAAATTACTAGTTGTTTTTCCAAATTAATTGGCGTTGATAATTTTTTTTTGACTCATTTTATTCTCGACTTCTTCCAAAAGAGGTAGTATCCAAAGCCATAAATCTAAAATATTTTTTTTTTAAGCACAGGAGTCAAGTTTCGGAACGTTTCTAATAGTCGAAATGACAGTTAGTGTTTTCGTATAAATTTGTTCAATAATATTAGTCTTGGAAATACAGGTTATTTACCATTATCCAAATGGATTATTATTCCTTTTGTTTTTCCTTAATTCGTTTAAAATAAAATTAAAAATAATTTATTTCCTTAAAAAGAATTCTGACTTGATTGTTTTGGTGTTGCGTTTCGGAACGCGCGGTCTGTCAAAGTGATTCGAGGAATGACTCGGTCATTTTCTTCCTTGGCTTTGTCCTTATAGGACAATGTAAAATTTAATAAAGTAAATACCACTAGAAAATCCGGTAAGTGTAATTTATCCTAATGGATTCTCAATACCATGTTCGATGGTTGTTTTTAAAACATTTTTGGTTAATTAGATGTTCTTTTTCTTTGATAGGTATGTGATGGATTTTGATGGTCCCCTTTCTGGTGGAATCTTTTAAAGAAATTGATTGAAACCTCGGTGGTAAGTCTGTTGTGATATTTATTGAGATCTCAAATTCTCATTCTACTGTTTGATTTTGAACCTTTTGGGTAACACGCGTGATTTGTCCTCTAGATATGGCGCGGACACGGCGGACATCTTGAGGTGGTTGTCGTCCGGGCTCTGTCCCAACATGGCTTCTTAACGCTAAAAAAAAAACCCCGTAATGGGTAAGTGTTTGGAAATATTATGCTAATTCAAAACTAAAGATTTCCGTTATACGTTCATCACTGTAACAAGTTTTCTCTTTGTTGCAGGGTTCTCTGTTATGCAGGTTTTTTTCATGCAAGTTTTTATATGCAGCTATTAGGCTGGGTTTTTATGTAGGGCTTTGGCTTTGCCCCACACACATTTAGGTTTCTGGTACTATGTATCTACCTATCTTTCTCTAAAAGGTTTTCTTTAAAACCACGTTTTTTTTATGCCTGGTTTCTAGTACTGTGCACCTTTTCATTTCAATACCATGTAGGTAATTGATAAATCTATATTACTTTTTATCCAACGGCTGGACATGTATCTTCATAACAGTGAAGCGTAATTAGTAATTTTAAGTATGTAAACTTGTATATTATTACTGTTACACGAATAGTTCTCTGTGAAGACAGCGGTGATATTTTATGTTTCTGTTCATTTCACCAGATATTCTCAAACCTTTTTAAATGGTTGTCATGTTAAATTAAATATGATTTAAAAGGTTCCCTGGTATTTATTTTATTGCACACAGTACTGTCTTGATCCATTTTATGATATAAACCACTGGCGCCCTGATTCTGACAGAATAATTTAGTTCTGATTCTGGCAGATTATAAAATCTACCTGAAGATATTTTTTACCTCAAGATATTTTTCTTTTAAATTATTTTCATTTGTGGTTTATATTATAAAAGGCAGGTCCAAGGCCACCACCCACTCCCTGAGTTAATTAACACAAAAATAAAAATACTGCTCTCTATAAAAGAAAAAGATTTTCCTTAGCTAGCCAATTTAAACCCTTTCAGTGGCGCCCAACGTGGGGCCCTGTAAGATTAGTGCTGTGTGGAATGAAAATTTAATTTAAATATGTTTTTTCTCTCAAAAAATAGTTATACATACTATATTATTTCTAGTACTTAAGTGCTTCTTGTAAGTATTAAGGTTTCTATATTGAACGTTTTGGTGCTGTATTTTACAGCTATATTGTAAGTAAAGAGTACTCACTATACTTTATATTGTTACAATGGATACTTTAAATTGTAATGTTAATTTTCTTTTAAAAGATGAGATAACTCATGAACTCCTAATTAGGAACATATCTTTTGACATTACTGCTTCTGTGGATAATTTGCGTAAATTATTACGTGAAACTTTAAAACTTTCTAGGAGGGGTAGTATAAAGCCATCTTCTAATAATTCTTCGATAACTATAGAAGAAGAAACTAAATTGATGATTGCCAAAGGCAATGAATTTCTTTCATCGTGTTATGCTGGGGAAGGTCCGTCCTTCTTCACTGCAAATGTTCGTGCTCGTCTATGCGGACGTGCTAATTATCTTTTGGTTCGTTTGTCGCGAATTAGTAATCCTCACCAGGAACTGCTGGTGCTTCAAAACTCTTTGATTAAATTTTTGTCAGATCAGGCCAAGTCATCTGATTCTGAATCGGATGACGAAGACTCCGTTCCTTCTCCCGTTCATAAAACTATTATTTATCAACCGGCTACTTCTTGTAATTTGAATTCTTTGAATTTAAAATATCGTGGTGACTCGTGTGTTCGTGCTTTCATAGCTCGCTTGGAAGAATTACAGCTTGCTCGTAATATACCTAAAAAAACAATATATACTGGCTTTCCAGAAATCCTTGAAGGACCTGCTTTGTATTGGTATCGTGCTAATAAAGACGCATATCATGATTATGATTCACTCATTAACGCTTTACGCTCTGACTTTGACATTGCTGATTTTGACTTTCGGCTATTACAAGAGATACATTCTCGAACACAAGCAAAGGATGAATCGATTGTGGTTTTCCTGTCTATCATTTTGGGAATGATGTCCCGACTTACTAAAAAATTATATGACGAAGAACAACTTGACATTATTTTACGAAACATAAGACCTGAATATAGTCGAGAACTCGCATTAATTGATGTCAAATCCATTTCTCATCTACGAGAACTTTGTAAAAAACTTGAACTCAATAAGGCTCGTATCTCAAATTTTGTAGAACCTTCTACTTCCAAGGACACTACATGTGTTCCCGATTTTAATTATAAAAGTAAAACTTTTAAATCACATAATCCCAATGTTAATAATAAAAATGTTTCGTCTGTACATCAGTCGACTTCGGTTGAGGCTAATAAAAACTCTTCTGCTCATTGCTTTAGATGCGGTAAAAATAATCATTCTACTTCTCAATGTTATAAATCTAAAAATATTGTTTGCTTTAAATGCGGCAAACAAAATGTAAAAACTCCTGACTGCCCAAAGTGTAATAAGTCAAAAAACTGAATAAGTCAGTCTCTCTGAGTGCTTCTACTTGCAGGGAGACATATTTTAAACCTCCTCTTTCTGATAAGAGACCCTATTTAACTGTGAAAGTATATGACATTTGTGTCAGTGGTTTATTAGATTGTGGTGCTGCTTGTTCGATATTAGGCGATAATGCTCATAAGGTTTTTCTTGATCTTGGTATTCCGATGCAAAATCTTAAACAACCATGTTATATACGTGTTGCTAACGGTGCCGAATATTATTGTCAATATTATATGGATGTTCCCATTTTATATAAAAAGATTGTTAAAATTATAAGATTTTACATTCAACCTCAAATCAAACTTCCTATTCACTTTGGTATAAATTTTTGGAAAGCATTCAATCTTGCTCCTGAAGTTCTGTCTTGCATAAAGTCTATTTCTTGTAATAACGTAGATAAAATTGATAATATTCCAGAAAATGGTTTAAGGAACATAGATAATTTAACTGAAAAACAAATTGAAGAACTGAATCACATGAAGTCTCTCTTCTCTCAAATAGATACTGAAAAAGTTGGACTGGGTCGTACCCATCTTGCCCAACATCATATTGATACAGGGGATTCTAAACCCATCAAACAAAGGTATTACAGATTAAGTCCAGAAAAATTAAAGTTGCTAGATGATGATCTTGATCGTATGTTGAAACTTAATATTGTTGAACCATCAAATTCACCTTGGAACTCTCCGGTTACTTTAGTACCGAAACCAGACGGCTCTGTCCGTACCTGTTTGGATAGCCGTATGATTAACGCTGTTTCTAAAACAGACGCATATCCTCTCCCTTATATTAGTTACATTCTTGACAACCTCAGGGATGCTAAATTTCTTACATCCTTGGATTTAAGTGCAGCTTATCATCAAATACCTCTTTCTCCTTCTTCAAAGGAAAAGACTGCTTTTACTGTACCAGGACGTGGTTTGTTCCACTATAATGTAATGTGTTTTGGTCTTGTTGGTGCTTCAGCCACCATGCAACGATTAATGGATAACCTTTTTGCTGCACAATTTGATAATAAAGTATTTTGTTACATAGATGACATTATAATTTGTACTAATTCATTTGAAGAACATATTAGAATTTTGGAATCAGTTTATGTAAAGTTAAAATCTGCTAACCTTACAATTAACATGAAAAAGTCTCTCTTTTGTCGTCCAGAACTAAGATATCTTGGTTATGTTGTTGATCGATATGGATTAAGAACTGACCCTTCCAAAGTGGAAGTTATAACGAACTTTCCTGTGCCTTCTAATGCTAAGGAAGTCAAACGTTTCCTTGGTATGGCAGGGTGGTACCGCCGTTTTATCCAAGATTTTTCTCGTAAAGCTAGACCTTTGACTCGTCTTACTAGTAAAAAAGTTCCTTTTGCTTGGACCAAAGAAACAGATGAAGCTTTCTCTGTACTTAAAAATGCTTTAATCTCTGCTCCTATTTTAAAATGTCCTGATTTTACTTTGCCTTTTTATATTCATACAGACGCGTCATCTTTTGCTATTGGCGGCGTTTTGACTCAAAAAGTAGATGGGGTGGATCACCCTATAGCTTATTGTAGTAGAACTTTAAATGCTCAGGAGATTAATTATACTGCAACAGAAAGAGAACTGCTCGCAGTCATTTATGCTTTAGAACAATACAGATCCTATGTTGAAGGCAAATTATGTTACATTGTTACTGATCATGCCTCCTTACAGTGGTTTTATAAACTAAAAAATCCCACTGGCCGTCTTAATAGGTGGGCATGTCGTCTAAGCCAATTTACCTTTGAAATCATTCACAGAAATGGTAAAGAACATGTATTACCTGATACTCTTTCTAGAATTAAAATCGCCTCTATTGAAATGGATCCTCATACTATAACTGACCCATGGTATATTAAAATTTTTACGGGTTGTGCTGAAAATGCAAAGAAGTTTCCAAATTTTTCCATCTTAGAGGGAAAACTTTATAGACTTTCTAAAAATAAATATAATATCACTTCTCAACATGATTGGAAAATTGTTGTACCCTTAGAAAAGCGTCTTGAAATAATTGAAAAATATCATGATGATCCGTCAGCTAGTCATTTTGGTGTTGCTAAAACGCATAAAAAGATTTCTGCTATTTATTACTGGCCTTCTTTATTTGAAGATGTAAAATCATATGTTAGTAATTGTGAAACTTGCAATACATATAAACCTGTTAATACTGCTCGTGCAGGATTCATGGGCGAACCACGTCAAGTAACAAAGCCGTGGGAAGCTATTTCTTGTGATATTCTCGGTCCATTTCCTCCATCTTATTCTAGGAACCAATATTTGTTTGTAGTCTCAGACTATTTCAGTAAATACGTACTACTCTTTCCTTTGAGAAACGCAACTGCAAAAGCCATTTGCAAATGTATGTATAATGGTGTATTTCTTGTACATGGTGTTTGTCGTGTTCTTTATACCGACAATGGAGCTCAGTTTACTTCTAAAGAATTTCGGGATCTTCTTACTAATGCAGGCGTTCCTCATATATTTTATAATCCCCGTTATCATCCTCAAACTAATCAAACTGAACGAGTGAACCGAGATATTGTTCGTGCTATTGCCTCGTATGTGCGTTTTGATCACCGAAAATGGGATCAAAACATTCCGGAGATTCAATGTGCATTGAACACTTGTGTTCATGATGGAACTAAATTCACTCCTTTCTTCTTAAATCATGGTCGTGAAATGATTCTTGATGGTGCTACGCATATTTCTCAGACACCTTTTGATGGGTCTGCTTTAAATACTGATTCACAAGAGTTTGCGGAGAAACTTCCCAAACTTCAAGATGTTTATAAACAAGTAAAATGTCATTTACATAAGGCATATCAACAAAACTGTAAATATTATAATTTAAGAAAAAGACCTTTAGAGTTAAGCGAAGGTCAAATAATTTATAAAAGGTGTTTTCCTTTATCTTGTGCTCCAAAACACTTTTCAGCAAAGTTAGCTCCCAAGTTTGAAAAGTGTGTTGTGGATAAGAAATTAAGTAAGTTGGTCTACTCTCTCAAAAGTTTGGAGGGTAAGTCCCTTGGTACGTTCCATATCAAAGATTTGATCATCCGCGGTCATAACGAAGGTGGTTGAAACATAGTAGGTGTATATAAGTGTGTTAAGTTAAATAAATATTCTCTTCGGGTGGTATTTATAATATATATTTTAAGTTTTCCTATCTTAGCGTAATGGACTTTGACTTTTAAGGTGACAAACCAAGACGATAAGTATGCATACAGACTAAAACAAGACTATGGACTATTTTAATTGTTAAGGACAAATTTTTGTCGTTTTATGTTAAGGTTGTTTTTCATTTTCTTTTGGTATTAGTTTAAGTACATACTGTGTTTTTCTCAAACTTGAATTTGAAAACACTTTGTCTATTTTATATTTAAGTTAGTATATTTTGAGTCATTTTGCACCCATAGTGGTGATGACTTCATGTATTCTCTTTTGAAAGTTCTTCAACTCTGGTGAGTTCAGAATCTGATATTTCTTGGACAGAAGTTTTCTTCTGGTATATTTAGCTCATAGTAGCAAACCTCCTTATAAGGAAGGGAAGTTCCTTAACTCTTTTGAGTTTGGAATGTGTTTTCTTTTTGACAGAAACTGTTTTTCTGGTCAATACTGCATACAGTTGTAGTTCTATTTTCAGGAAAATAACGTTCTTTATTTTTCGTTTTCCTTTAAAAAATTTGCTCGTTGGTAGTGAATTTCTTTTAGCTTTTGAATTCTGGTTTTTCAAAACCATGTTCGGTGGTTTTGTTTCCAGTTAGCTTTTCGTTACTACCTCATGTAGATCGGTAGCGAAAAATTTTATTTGAAAATTAAAATTTTCAAATAAAATTTTTCATTCCCAACTAAAGATGAACTGTAACACCGTTTTTTTGTCATTTGATAGAAATAGTACCTTGTAGAAATTACTAGTTGTTTTTCCAAATTAATTGGCGTTGATAATTTTTTTTTGACTCATTTTATTCTCGACTTCTTCCAAAAGAGGTAGTATCCAAAGCCATAAATCTAAAATATTTTTTTTTTAAGCACAGGAGTCAAGTTTCGGAACGTTTCTAATAGTCGAAATGACAGTTAGTGTTTTCGTATAAATTTGTTCAATAATATTAGTCTTGGAAATACAGGTTATTTACCATTATCCAAATGGATTATTATTCCTTTTGTTTTTCCTTAATTCGTTTAAAATAAAATTAAAAATAATTTATTTCCTTAAAAAGAATTCTGACTTGATTGTTTTGGTGTTGCGTTTCGGAACGCGCGGTCTGTCAAAGTGATTCGAGGAATGACTCGGTCATTTTCTTCCTTGGCTTTGTCCTTATAGGACAATGTAAAATTTAATAAAGTAAATACCACTAGAAAATCCGGTAAGTGTAATTTATCCTAATGGATTCTCAATACCATGTTCGATGGTTGTTTTTAAAACATTTTTGGTTAATTAGATGTTCTTTTTCTTTGATAGGTATGTGATGGATTTTGATGGTCCCCTTTCTGGTGGAATCTTTTAAAGAAATTGATTGAAACCTCGGTGGTAAGTCTGTTGTGATATTTATTGAGATCTCAAATTCTCATTCTACTGTTTGATTTTGAACCTTTTGGGTAACACGCGTGATTTGTCCTCTAGATATGGCGCGGACACGGCGGACATCTTGAGGTGGTTGTCGTCCGGGCTCTGTCCCAACATGGCTTCTTAACGCTAAAAAAAAAACCCCGTAATGGGTAAGTGTTTGGAAATATTATGCTAATTCAAAACTAAAGATTTCCGTTATACGTTCATCACTGTAACAAGTTTTCTCTTTGTTGCAGGGTTCTCTGTTATGCAGGTTTTTTTCATGCAAGTTTTTATATGCAGCTATTAGGCTGGGTTTTTATGTAGGGCTTTGGCTTTGCCCCACACACATTTAGGTTTCTGGTACTATGTATCTACCTATCTTTCTCTAAAAGGTTTTCTTTAAAACCACGTTTTTTTTATGCCTGGTTTCTAGTACTGTGCACCTTTTCATTTCAATACCATGTAGGTAATTGATAAATCTATATTACTTTTTATCCAACGGCTGGACATGTATCTTCATAACAGTGAAGCGTAATTAGTAATTTTAAGTATGTAAACTTGTATATTATTACTGTTACACGAATAGTTCTCTGTGAAGACAGCGGTGATATTTTATGTTTCTGTTCATTTCACCAGATATTCTCAAACCTTTTTAAATGGTTGTCATGTTAAATTAAATATGATTTAAAAGGTTCCCTGGTATTTATTTTATTGCACACAGTACTGTCTTGATCCATTTTATGATATAAACCACTGGCGCCCTGATTCTGACAGAATAATTTAGTTCTGATTCTGGCAGATTATAAAATCTACCTGAAGATATTTTTTACCTCAAGATATTTTTCTTTTAAATTATTTTCATTTGTGGTTTATATTATAAAAGGCAGGTCCAAGGCCACCACCCACTCCCTGAGTTAATTAACACAAAAATAAAAATACTGCTCTCTATAAAAGAAAAAGATTTTCCTTAGCTAGCCAATTTAAACCCTTTCAACTGTACTCCCGGTTTTTCGAATAGTATAAGAGTCAACATCTGACTTCCTTACTTATAAAACAAAAGGATAAATATAAAAATTTACATATTATTTAGATAATAATTAAACACAATACTTGCAAATAGCTTTTTGGAGTATTATTAGATATTTTGAAAACTTTTGGAGTCTTAACTATGTACTAATTACGAATTATAATTACATATAATTAACTTTGAAGATTAGAATTTGAAGGCTCATTTACGTAATGAAGTATTTAAAAAACTCGTATTTTACGAAGTTTATTGGTTTACACGTTATTACTCAATCATGTTCAGATTTTACTGTAAGCTCTTAGACTATAGTGTAATGTTTTATATCTTCAAAATGGCTAAAGGACAAAGTCTAGATTTTTGCATTTGTGCCTGACAAAGTAGCGACAAACTCCTCGTGCAATCAGATTCAATCTAGGTGCTGTAGTTCCAGAGATATAAGAAATGGTGATGCTGGGTTGACGTCAACCCAGCGGAGACAGTAACACAACCGTATAACTTTTAAACGGTGTAACGACGAAGTCTAAATTTTTGTATGTAAGCCTGACAAAGTAGCGACAAAACCCTCGTCCAATCCAATTCGAGCTAGGTGCTGTAGTTTTGGAGTATTAAGAATGGTGATGCTGGATTGACGTCAGCCCAGCGGAGACAGTAACTCGCCCTTATAACTTTTGAACGACTGGCTGACAAAGTCTGACAAAATATGACAAAATCTACTTTGCTATCGACTAAAGGCCTGTATAGTTGAATTCGCGAAATTCGACCACGGTGATGCTGGGCTGACGCCAACATAAGGGTTCTGTTTTTAGTTTTTGAAGTAGGTACGGAACCATAAAAATAAATTCAAAAGGGGGTATGACTGAATGTACATTTTCCCGCTGTGAAAGGTGGCCGTGGCCGTCCTCGAGGTCTATTGGATCGCTGTACCAAGTTTCATCTTATGGGTGACAGCAGCGTAACAAACAGACAGACAACAGTTTTTTGCTTTTTAGTCTTTTCGGTGGTATAATTTTATGTTCATCATCATCATTTCAGCCAATAGACGTCCACTGTTAGACAAAGGCCTCCCCCAAGATCTCCACAACGATCGGTCCCGCACTGCCCGCATCCAGCGGCTTCCCGCGACGACCCTTACCAGATCGTCGGTCCACAATTTTATCAATGAGTATATAACCACTACGTTTTTAAATTTTATGTTAAAAAGTTTGAAAATGAAAATAAAATATGTTTTATTCGAAGTAAGATTTTACAAATCATTTTTCGACGTCGATCGAAATTCGTCGTTTTTATCGGTAGGTACCTACATAAAAGTTCGACGGATTTGTATACGTGCACCAAATTTGAACTCAATCAGTCCAGTTGTTTCGGCTGATGATGAAAACTTCGTATGTACGGAAAACCCCCCACTCCACGCAAACGCAAGTTCAACTCGCACTCGCGCTTTTTTTAGTGTACAAAAGTAACTTTAACGTACAGTAGCCGGCACATGCGGCTGGTCATGTTAACCTTGAAAGCGCCCGTATTCCGTAGCGGAAGGGGTGAATTTCGTAGTGCGAATGTCCAACCGCATGTGCTGGCTTCTCTACTATTATTTTATTCTGTTTTCTTATATTGGAATTACCTACCTTAATCACAGCCTTAATTAAATTCAGTTTATTCCAACGAGATTTTAGAAACGTTTGACACTAATTAATTTATATGTAACTTATTTTTGATGTAGGTCTGTCCACTTGCAGGGTTTCGAGCTGAATAAATGATTAAATTGATGAGTAGGTATACAACAAATTATCCTTTTTAGCTTTTCCCCATTGTGATTTGCCCGTGGCGTCAAACGAGTATATAGCGTAACACTATTTATCATGTAGGTAGGTAGGTACTTACTAGAATATTACTACTTAGTAGTAATATTATACCTAAAGAGGAATTGTATTTTTTTGTGTGGTGTGTGTGTATGTTTGTAATGAATAAACTCAAAAACTACTGTGCCGATTTCAAAAATACTTACACCATTAGAAATATTTTTTGAATAAATCGGCACAGTCGTTTTTGAGTTTATTCATTAATTACAAACATACACAATCATAAAAATACAAACCATTATCGATACTAGCCACTATTATTTACTAGCGTTCAGCCTCGCGGCTCCTTTCGCGTTAGCAGGTGTTTTCCCGTGGGAAAGAAGTATTTCACACGTGTTATTCTGATGTAGCTATATTATTGATGTTACTGGCTGCTACGGAACCCTTCATGGGCGATTCCAACTCGCACTTGGCCGCTTTTTGAAAAACAAATTAATGTAGGTAGGTAGGTCGATTCTTCAGTCATGCAATCTAATTAAATTAGTTAGAGCACAGAATACCAAATAGTAATAGAAGGTGTAACTATTTATTAATCTGTGGCTAAGTGCTGTATGCTGGCCGTATCGTTCCCCCAGAGCGTAGACCTCGCCCTTATAACTTTTAACGACTGCTTGACAAAGTCCGACAAAATATGTCAAAAATCTACTTTACTATTGACTAAAGGCCTGTATAGTTGAATTGACGAAATTCGATCACGGTGATGCTGGGGTAACGCCAACAATCCCTAGGGATATCACGAAATCCCGGTAGATGCCGGAATCTCTCTTGTTTAATACGTCTTCTTATTATAATAATCTAGTGATATGACAAAATACCAATTCATCGTCAGTGATGTCGTTTCACTAAACAAAATCTAGTAAAATGACAGAAAAGCGAATACTGCCGAATACAAATCGAGCTATGCAGCTTAGCAGGATTTCGTGAAATCCCTGATGTCCTCATTTCCCTGCGACATATATGCCTGTACATATATGTACAGGCCTTTAGTCAATAGTAAAGTAGATTTTGTCAGACTTTGTCAAGCAGTCGTTCAAAAGTTACAAGGGCGAGTTACTGTCTACGCTGGGGTGACGTCACTCCAGCAATCAGCATCACCATTCTTAAAACTCCAAAAAAGTACAGCACCTAGATCTAATTGGATTGCACGAGGGTTTTGTCGCTACTTTGTCAGGCTTACATACAACTTGAAAATCCAGTTGGACCCACTAGCTAGCGGTGGAACCCAACCGTCCGAAACGAAAAATTTAGACTTCGTGTTACACCGTTTAAAAGTTATACGGTTGTGTTAGTCTCCGCTGGGGTGACGTTATCCCAGCATCACCATTTCTTATATCTCTGCAACTACAGCACCTAGATTGAATCTGATTGCACGAGGAGTTTGTCGTCGCTACTTTGTCAGGCACAAATGCAAAAATATTAAATTTAATTAATATAAACTACAACAAGTATTTCATTTTCTTTTCAGAAGCCATCAACAACTTTAATTAAAGCCCGACGACCAAAGAAATAAGAAACCTCTCCGTGTGGAATTTCAATGGAACTAAAAATTTATAACGGAAATTGTTGCCATAATCGTAAAAACACGTGGCGCCCCCAGAGCAGGTTTCTTATTTCTTTGGTCATGCTTTATCTTTGTAGGTACTAGAGAAAATTCTCGACACATTTTCTGGCTGGGGTAACGCACACTCGCTAATTATCCATCTCCAACATCTATTCTATCATACCCCAAGCAAGGTCTGGTATAAATACAAAGTTTCAAGTTTCCGCCCCACGGCTCCGCCCGAGCTTACAAGTCTTTCCCGTGGGAATGAGGTATTTTCCCGCAGTTAAAAGTACAGCCTGTCTATTCTATCTCCATACCAAGTTTCATCAAAATCGGTTCAGTGGTTTTAGCGTGAGACAGTTACTTTCGCACTTATAATTATTATATTATTAGGGATAGATTTATTATTATGTAGGTAGATCAAAAGTATAAATATTCTGGTCGAAAATAAAAAATCTAAGCTCTTATTTAAAGCCGCGTTACGCGTATCCACTAGGCAACACAATTGACGCGCAACACGTGACGGTCTATATGTATGGCAAACGTTTGCGCTAGATGTCGACGACTCGGAGTAGTACAGTAGCCAGCACATGCGGCTGTACACTCGCACTACGAAACTCGCTCTTTAACCGCTACGGAATACGGACGCTCTCAAGGTCAATATGTCCAGCCGCATGTGCTGCCTACTGTACATTCGTAGACAACTTGCGCTAACATTCAACATTGGCAAAATGTTAATAGTTGGCGCAGAACGTTGGTGTCATCTATTACTACTACGCCAGTCGTCGCGTTGTTGTGCAACGTTGCCGAGTGTCACGTGTTGCGCGTCAATTGTTGCCTAGTGGATACGCGGCTTTAGAATAACATGAATCTCAGCATGGTCGTGCTTGATAGTAAGCATGACCATCATATCAAAGAGTAAATTATATCAAAATTATAAATGGTAAAAAAATAAACATGTAATAAGGTATTTTATACCGTTAATGGTTAAGGCGTTGTCCTAATAGAACGCGACTACGCGATCATCGCAAGTTCGCGCGAACGCGCGACTGTCAAATGTATGGAGAAATCGTGTTGTCGCGCGACCGTCTATTAGGACACCTATTCGACATCAATATGTTTGATCGCGCGAACACGCGATGGTCGCGTCGCTTACTCGCGCGATAATCGCGTAGTCGCGTTCTATTAGGACAACGCCTAAAGGAAATACAGCCTTGGTCGTGCCACGAATAACATAGCGTATCATAGATATAATATATTGAGGAGAAGTGGGGAAGTGGATGAATAAAACACTGATGCTTATTGACCTAAAAATGAAGAAACATTTATTTTCAGTATGTCTTTTTGTAAAATTTAATAACAGAATGAATCAAATGTCGTAAGAGATAACAGAGCGGAGCACTTTTCCATTCGATAGAATTAGTTTCACCAACAATAGAAATATAATATTTAATCGAGTCTTTACAGATACAATTAATGCAGTACCAATAATCTAATTTATTCGTTTACTGAGTTAGTTAAATTTAAACATTTATTATGATCATAATGTACACGGAGCGGGCGTCCCTGGCGGGGCGAGGCCCCCGGGGCGCAGCCCTAGGGCCGCCGCTGGGGGCGCCAACACGCAAGGGCACACTATATTTTTTTTTGTTTTTTTTTTTACTTTATCTTCACGTACTTTATAAATATCTCATACTTGAAAAAAATTTACATTAAAATGTATCGGTGCGGTGAGTTAGCTAGCACCGCATATACTAGGCGCGACGCAAACAGAGGCACGCACGCACACATACAGAACTATACAGCCGACGCCGCGCCGGGAATATACACAAATATAAATGATGAGCCGACACTACCCGAGACTTACCATCACATTGCGACGCACACCTATTCGTTTCCCTTTGTACCGCTACAGTTAATTTTTTCTTACATAGTAAAATTAACGGAATACTTTTAAATCTAAATAAAGAAGCGCGGCGATAGCGAGCGCGCGCCCGCCGACTCCAACGATGACAATAGTTTAATTTATCGCAAACACTAGAGAAATGCAGGTCCAATACGATGGTAATATTGTGTGTCATGAAACAAAATGTATATTTTAAATTCTCTGCTTTTTACACACACACTAGCCGCCGGCTCACTTCGACGTCATCATGGTCACGAATTCTGGAAATAAAAAACAGGCATTAGTACGAGAGTGACAGAGATGGCGATACTAACAAACAATCGTACAGTTCTTCACTTCGATTTTGCGACACACGTCTCGGCCGAGAGAAGACAGGTGCTGACTCTTACGGACAATACCATATACCAAGTTGCTGTTTTACAAAATTATAGTATTCAGTTTATGATATTGTTCGACAAAAGGATGCTGACTAGAGTGCACACTATTCGAAAAATCATCCATATTTTGTACAAAATCAAAGGGTCATGAATTCTTCTTAAGCTCTGTCAAACTAATAATTATTATGTATTATTGAAATTTAATAGGGAATTGGAGAATAATGCCATGCACTCCAATCATCACTAAGTTATTTACTAATTAAAAACATCCCATAAACAACTATATCCCGACGAGTTTTTAAAAACGCAGTTTATTAGAAAAGAAGTGCTAGTATCCTAACCTCGTCCAAAACATGACCAATATCCAATTTGGGGATAAAGCACAGGAAATAAAATGCACTGAGTTCTTCTGCATGAGATACTCTCATCGGTTAACAAAATCGCACTTATAGGACAAACAACATCTAAGAAAATACTCCCACATAAATAACAATGCCTATCGATCTTTATGTCGACCCTTAGATAACCGTCTATAAAATAAATTTGCAAAGACGAGAGTTTCGAACAAGTTATTTTTGAATTGAGTCGTTTTCGTCCTGTTCTAGTAAAGGAGCAAATTTTTTACCGTTTTACTGCCCGATATAGTGCACATTTGGCAACACTCAACAGTGGTGCCACCTACTTCCTGTGTTTATCCAAATAATTGTTCGTTCTTTGCGCTATTTTATTATACTTCAATTTGGACGAGATTCAAAATTTAAACAACGGAGTGTGTTATCAACGAAAAGTACCTAGTGTTAGTCACTAGGTTGTAATGCAAGGCGGAAACTACTTCGCTGATAACGATTTAACCATTGATTGTGTTAGTGAAATCGGAACATGAACAAGTAGGAGACAGAGAGTAGAGAAGGGCTGCAGGGGGGGTAGGGGGGCAGGGGGAGGCAGGGGGGGGCAGGGGACGCTACGTGACATGCGCATGCCACTAGGGGACGCCGCGCGCCGCCCGAGCGCTGGCGACATCAAACCCTCACACACATCATGTTGTATTGTATTGTATGTAACACACCAATCACGGTACTAACAATAGTTAAAGTACGGTACGGTAATGTATTGTGAAATAATAAAGGTTCACATAGTGTGCTTCAAGAGTTACAGAGTTAGCGATCGGGTGGCGGCGTTTCTCGAACAACTATAAACGATTAGCACATGCCATAGAAGGGGTATCGGAAAATCGTCCCTACAAGTTTGTCAAGTATCGACGAAAACATAAAAGTACTTCCTCACGACAAATTCTGCTAACAGAAAGGGATGCACGCATAAAACAGAACAAGAAGTTAAGAAGAACTCATTTCTTGCTCTTTTATATAGCTGCATCAGGCGTCCGGCAGAATATACCATGAGGGGAAGGTTTGACAGCCGCCGTCAGGGCGGGGAGCGTGCGAGTGGGAGGGCGCTACGTGAGAGTGAGAGAGCAAACATCGACAGCAGCGGCGGTACCTAGTGTCGGCGCGGCGAGGCTACTAGGGAATCGAGATCACAGCATTTTCGCAGTCTTGTGAGTTAGTAATAACTAGCGAGGGCCGCCGCCGCGCGTGAATATCATACGGGCGAGTGCATGGAAGTCTGCAAGAGAGAAGGGCGTCACAGACACCGAACATACTATAACTTGCCTTTAAGCACTGGAGACATCCATTGCTTATAAAATTATAAGCAGCCAAGCGAAAATGGCCGCGTGCGGTTAACGTTTTGGTTAGGCGCGATATGCATACCGATTGGAGAGGCGAGGGGGAGTTCTCCGGCGCCCAAAGGTAATGTTAGTATGTTGGATGTGTGTAACGCCCTAGAAAGCTCGGTCGCTGGCCGCGCCTCACTAGCGACAAGCGGGGATGCGAGCTGGCAGCCAAACGGCACGTCACTGTCTCTTATTAAGCTATTACGGTTGACATGTCAAGGGAGCGAGACGTACAATCAGCATCTCTCGCTTAATATTTTATTAAATTATAACAGATTTATTAGTTTTTTCACCCAAATAGTTTTAAAAATAACCCAATACCTAAAATTTAAACTGCTGGCAAAGATCTACCTTTTAAACAAAAAAATACAATTAACATTAAAATATGGCTTGCTTCCACTTCACATGTCAAAATGAAACAACTCTGGTTCAATGATATCATCAACTAACTGTACATTTAAACAAACATGAGACCTGGGGCCCGTTTCACGAAGCTACAAGTTACAATTCCTTGTAAAATTAAATAGCAACACTGACCAAAAGCGGCAACATTAGTAGTTACAAGTGTTTCTCAACGTAACTTTTTAACAATTGTAATTTTTTGGCTACAAGTACAAATTTACAATTCATAGACATTTTTTTTGTTTCTATTGTAAAATTTCGATAAATCGAACAAGTGTTTCACAAAATAACTCAAACTTGTTAACTTTTTATCTGTCAAACTTTCTACAAGTCTACCTAACTCTGGAGCTAGGTAGACTTGTAAAGTTTAATAACATTTAAATTCAAAAGTAGCTGAAGCATATTCTGCTTAGTAATATATTGTGAATTTAAGTTTTATTAAAGTTATTTATGTTTTGTAGGTACAGTCAGCAACATACACTAGGGGAATTGATTCAAATTTATATGGATTTGATTATGTACTATTACAGATCAAGTTAATTGTTTTTACCCACTGATAGGAAACTATCTAATTACCCAGGATAGTATATTTAAGTAGTAAGGAAATTCAGTTACAATACTATGATCAAAGGTTTCAATAGTAAAACAGAGCAGTTTGGTAGCTATTTACAATTAAAAGTCAAGTTCAACCTTTTATCGGTATGTACACAATAAGATCATGGAAACAATAATATATAAATAGAGAAAAAAGTATGTACCTGGTTACCATGGAGGACTTTTTCATATTTTGCCAAAAGACGTCTCGGGTATAAGATAAATATTTCCCGGCTGGTACAAGCCCTATTGCTAGGGCAATATTATGAACTTCAGTCGAAGACTTCAGTACATGTGGCATTTTTATCCTGTTTTGTTAATGTTGGAGAAAAAGCCCCGCAAAGCACATCTCTTTTAAAAAAAATCTTTTAGTAGAAGAATTTTATGCTCCTTCCTTTCAATCTTGTTCCTTGCAAAGTTCCAAAGTTTTCAAAGTGATTTGTTTTTAATATAAAGACTCATATGGTTGCTTTTAATTTAATTGCTAATAATATGAATTGTTACCAAACAAACCATAGTATGTACCAATGGCTCGCTAGTTTGGCATTTACATGAGTCAATGGTTTAACGAATATTTTGTGCTATGTTATTTAATTTTTGGGTACTACACTTGTAAAATCGAGAATTCGTTCCTTGTAATCTGACTCTATAGTCATTTGACTATAGTGATTCTCCAAAACGATGTTTGTGAAACACTTGTACTTGTAAATTATTAAATTTTTAAACTTGTACTTGTAGAATTGTAACTTGTTACTTGTTGCTTTGTGAAACGGGCTCCTGGGGCCCGTTTCACGAAGCTACAAGTTACAATTCCTTGTAAAATTAAATAGCAACACTGACCAAAAGCGGCAACATTAGTAGTTACAAGTGTTTCTCAACGTAACTTTTTAACAATTGTAATTTTTTGGCTACAAGTACAAATTTACAATTCATAGACATTTTTTTGTTTCTATTGTAAAATTTCGATAAATCGAACAAGTGTTTCACAAAATAACTCAAACTTGTTAACTTTTTATCTGTCAAACTTTCTACAAGTCTACCTAACTCTGGAGCTAGGTAGACTTGTAAAGTTTAATAACATTTAAATTCAAAAGTAGCTGAAGCATATTCTGCTTAGTAATATATTGTGAATTTAAGTTTTATTAAAGTTATTTATGTTTTGTAGGTACAGTCAGCAACATACACTAGGGGAATTGATTCAAATTTATATGGATTTGATTATGTACTATTACAGATCAAGTTAATTGTTTTTACCCACTGATAGGAAACTATCTAATTACCCAGGATAGTATATTTAAGTAGTAAGGAAATTCAGTTACAATACTATGATCAAAGGTTTCAATTTCAATAGTAAAACAGAGCAGTTTGGTAGCTATTTACAATTAAAAGTCAAGTTCAACCTTTTATCGGTATGTACACAATAAGATCATGGAAACAATATATATAAATAGAGAAAAAAGTATGTACCTGGTTACCATGGAGGACTTTTTCATATTTTGCCAAAAGACGTCTCGGGTATAAGATAAATATTTCCCGGCTGGTACAAGCCCTATTGCTAGGGCAATATTATGAACTTCAGTCGAAGACTTCAGTACATGTGGCATTTTTATCCTGTTTTGTTAATGTTGGAGAAAAAGCCCCTCACATCTTTTTTTCATCTCTTTTTAAAAAAATCTTTTAGTAGAAGAATTTTATGCTCCTTCCTTTCAATCTTGTTCCTTGCAAAGTTCCAAAGTTTTCAAAGTGATTTGTTTTTAATATAAAGACTCAAATGTTTGTTTTTAATTTAATTGCTAATAATATGAATTGTTACCAAACAAACCATAGTATGTACCAAAGGCTCGCTAGTTTGGCATTTACATGAGTCAATGGTTTAACGAATATTTTGTGCTATGTTATTTAATTTTTGGGTACTACACTTGTAAAATCGAGAATTCGTTCCTTGTAATCTGACTCTATAGTCATTTGACTATAGTGATTCTCCAAAACGATGTTTGTGAAACACTTGTACTTGTAGAATTGTAACTTATTACTTGTTGCTTTGTGAAACGGGCTCCTGTTGTGGTACAGTAACGCAACTGCGGCGAGACAGACTAACGTTTATGACTCCTTTTTGATTTAAAACCGGTATTCTCTGCAGTGCGATACGAAAACAAAAAAGATATATTTGTGATGCTAATGCAACACCAAATAATGAAGCAGTGCCACCTATTGCTGATGGTGATTGATTGTACTATTTGTTCAGTACGACAAAGCTTTATTATCAATTGCTTATAGAGTCCAGTACAATTTCTTCCTGTATGGCGCTTACAAACAAGTTTTAGTTTTAATCTGAAACATCACATTACAAAATAAGCCCATTTTTTGTAAATTACAAAGACCTTGTCACATTTTAAAGTGAAAATTTAACAGTGTAGCCAAATAATGAAATATCCCCAGTGCGTCCCATTTTTCAAAATAATCTCGTGCGACACTAATAAATATCGGTTTCAGTACAGGGCTAGTTCCTGCCAAGATTAAATAACCTTTGCCACTAGCATCACCATAGAACCAACAAACCTGCGAACTACGGCAATGCTATTTAATTGGTTTAATTCACTATTATCGTCTATCAGCGATTGCCTCATTCATGTTAATTTGCCCATTGGCGCAATAATTAAATCGAGTACTGATAACATTTATGAGCAGTTTGATGTTTGTAGGCAAATAGGGGTAAAGTAACCAATAGCTGACCAGACACCTAAAAGTTGACCACCATTCATTGAATGCAATTTTTTTTTATAGGTCAAAGTAACTTTCAGAGAGGTGGGAGCCGCTTTCGCTAAGCGGCTCCCACCTCTCTGGTAACTTTCGTCAATTGACAACCGGAAGTCGCTTCCTATTTATTTTGTATTTTTTTAATGGAATGGTTATATTCTGAATTTGAGACACTATGAAATTGGAAAAAGAAACAATGCGAAAGGTAAGAACACAGGGGATGACTAAATGTAGAAAGGATCTTTTGGGAATGATGTACTTTCCCATTGTAAAAGGTATCTTATATTCTTTCCCAAGGTGTATTCTATCTCTGTATCAAGTTTCATTTCAATCTGTGTGGTTTTGGTGTTAAAGCGTAACAAACAGACAGTTAGAGCAAAATTTTTCGGCGGTTAGTTTTTTTTTTTGTTAAAAAGGCTGTATCAAGTTTAATATCAAATTCCATGTGATATTAACAAGGACAGTTTCAACAGATAATTTTAGTTGTCACAAGGCAAAACTTAACTTGGATTAGTAAACAAGTACGATTTCTCTAATTTGTTATAGTTTGAAATCCGCTTAAATGGCCAACTATTGGTGCAAGCACCCTGACTGGTGTTGGTACAAGTTGCTAGGCGGGACAGCACCATTTATTATTTTCGTTTAGTCACTAGGCCTCTTTGAAACATTGGTCTTTGACTTGACTCGTACTTTACAAAGAAATAGAAAGTTTGCGAGTTACGTGTTATTGTGGGCAATGCCATTTTAGGCAAGCGGCACTGTGTGAAGATTAAGGACTGTAGTGGTATTATTACTTTACATATAAATTTAAATTAGAGCTTAATGTCATTTTACTATGAATGAACCAAGTCTGGTTATAAAATCTTACAGTATTCTTCTATACTAGATGCAATCTTGTCATGTTTGTTTATTTAGAAAAAAATATACTTATATTTTGTTTTAAAATTAAGATTCCTATCCTACTTATAGGAAATGTTGCCAACTAGCCAAGTTGGGTGTTTTTACACAGTCTTGGGCCAGAGGAAAAGGTACACATGACGCTGCGCGGTATTATAGCATGATACGTGTATTGTGTTGCTAATGGAAACTCTTAGGCTACTAGGATGTGATTGGGCGAATGAGCAGTCCTAACAGATTCCCGTCGCGTGGATACCTGGATTGAGAGCATAGCTGGGCATTAACTCGTTAATCCGTTAATCGTTAATTAACGAAGTTAACATTAACGATTTTATTTTATTTAACGATTTTTTTTGTAGCGGATTAACGATTAACGAAGTTAAATATTTGTTTAACGGTGCCCAGCTATGATTGAGAGGAATCCTCACAGCTACAAGTATTATGACCGTTGTGTGCCGCAGTGAGGATTGCGTCCCACCAGCGAGCTCATGCTACGCGAGGGAGATCGCGACGAGGAATTCATTGGCCAGATTATCAAGTCCTCCTTTAGGGCGTCCGGTGCGTGCGCTGTTCTGTATTGAAAAATACTATGAGCCTAGCGTGGCCTAGTCGAAAAATACTATGAGCCACTATCAATCATACACTCATACTATTTTTCAACACAGACACGCGCGCGATCGCCCGCGCATGTATTAGCGGACGCCCTAAAGGAGGCGGCTACTTTTCCACCAGACGAGTGCACGATCACTCCATCCTTCTATCCTCGCTGAAGTGACGTGATTGTTCATGGAGAAGCAGCTTTAGAGGGAGGGGGATGTGTGAGATGGAGAGGGAGGGGTATGTGTGTGTGAGAGGGAGAGGGAGAGGGAGGGGGAGTGGTGTGTGTGTGTAGCGCTCACCTTCGTAATTGACCTGTCCGTCGCCGTCGATGTCGGCCTCGCGGATCATCTCGTCGACCTCCTCGTCGGTGAGCTTCTCCCCCAGGTTGGTCATCACGTGGCGCAGCTCGGCGGCCGAGATGAACCCGTTGCCGTCCTTGTCGAACACGCGGAACGCCTCGCGGATCTCCTCCTCGCTGTCCGTGTCCTTCATCTTGCGCGCCATCATCGTCAGGAACTCGGGGAAGTCTATCGTCCCGTTGCCTGGAAACACACATTCCCAACACTTAGAATAGAATAGAATATACTTTATTGCACACTAGAAATAATACAATCAGAAAATTCACAAAAAAAAGAACGAAAGTGTACATGTAGGCGGCCTTATTGCTGAGTAGCAATTTCTACCAGGCAACCTTAGGGTGAGGAAATAAAAAACTTAGTTCCAAACGCAAATTGAACCTGTGCTACAGACATCTTTGGCCAATATTTGAACTAATGCATTACATAACACAAGGCAGATATTCCACTCGTCAAACATCGAACATACTGCGTAACAAATGATCAAGTCTTGGATAAAGATGGATGACTTTGATGAACATACTGCATAACCAATGATCAAATCTTGGATAATCAAATAATTGTAACTGCCTTCTAGGTAGGATACAGTCCTTAAAAAGTGGCACACAATGACACAAAATAGGTGACAGGTGGTAGGTGGTGGTGGTGATTGGTGATAGGTGAGGTGGTGAATAGATGGGGGTGACTGGGCTACAACCCTACCTACCTAGCCAGATATAGCCATAATGTGAAAGAACCTACAACATAATTAATTCAAAGTATGATTAACAATGGTGTGTTTACCGTGGTGTTTACTCATGTTAATAACCGTGAAAGCTTTGATAAAACTATCATTAAATCAAGTTAACAACATTGATCGACTCTCAATTCAACTGTCTTGCCGAACACCTATTCTACTTTTAATATTTCTTCGCGGTTCTACAATCAACGCAGTTGTTTGTCCTCACAGCTAGACACAATCTTCGTTAAATATTTGGGTAGATATTAACAAAACAAGCAGCAGTTCTAGTTCAAACAAGGCGAAGGTGAATTCCACACGGTGCGCGGTGACCGCACGCCTTCAAACGGCCGGCTTCAATTGGCGGCGCGCGGCGGCCTTGCGAGGCTTCTGCTAAATAAACCGCTAATTTACTCTTCACGCCTTCCCTTTGATTAACTTACGAAAATGTAATTACTAACTAAGGAATGTGGCAAACATTTTAGAGTATGTTTTGTAGTATTGACGGAACTTTGACTTCGCGAGCGACGATTCTACGAATTAAAAGGAGACATTTTAAATTGATGATAGATATACTTGTCTTACGGAATCTCCTATGTATACGATTACGTAGTCCAAATTTTGATTGTGTTCCAGAACACATAAACCAACAAGCATCTTGTCTGGCTACTAATGATTAATGATTTCTCTCGTTATGAAAATATACTAAATTACACGCTAAACAAATCTTAGTTTTACGAGTTAAACTCGTTGCTGATAATGTGCGTCTGTTCATCACATTCTTATATCGTGTTGTTGCATTATTATAAGCGACGCAAATAGGTGTCAATTGTACCTAGTCAGGTGTCGCGCGTCACATGCTCGGCGCTCATTATCATTAGTCCACACGAGCTCCTCCACACAGCACACAGCTCCTTGGAATGGAACATAATGACGAGCGCTCCTCAAACAAAAACAGACAGTTATTGTTTGACAACGACGCTCGCGATATAATTTTTTACTGGCAGTGTTTGGAAAAAGCTTAGCAACGACTTTAGGGATTCTGCTTATATAATGCAAGTTACGTCAAGTAAATTGCAAAGAATCGTTTAGATAGTTTCTTTTCGTGCGATCTTGATAGTGGAAGCAAAGAGCGTCGAGCGTTCTCTTAATTCAAAAGGGTTTCGCTAAGAGCGCGATCTGCGACGCGCGACGATTTAATTGCTCCCTATTAATACCGCGGCTATTGTTAACGGCGGCGGTATAAATAGGCGCAGCTTGCATCTGCACTGCTTTGTTGCACCCCGCGCTGATAAATAACCGCCCCGCCACACATTTGACCGAGTGACGAACTGAACTAATTGTTCAATAGGTCACAGACTAGATTAGCGATGACGGCATTCCGGATACAAAGGCTAAAAGAAACCTCAAGGCTCATTACTTGGAATTGCCAGTAGTTGAACAAGACTCGAAGATAATACACACCTAATAGCTCTCTACGCTATGCTTAAACCTAACCTAAACCACATCATCATCATCATCACAATACACGATCTTCCGCTAGGTACTTAAATCACACAATAATCTAATTAGAGACTTGTATAACACTTGCCTAGCTCAGTTTTGTATACGTGAAGAGGACAGTGACTTCAGAGCCTCGAGCAGGTCATAAATTGAAGTGCATCGGGCCGGCGCGGGATTGGGTCGCGTCGCGTGCGCCGGCGTCAGCTGATTGGCAAGGTTGCGGGTCGCGGGATCGCACACCGCACTACACCAGCGCTCTTCCATCGACACTTGATTGAATTTGTTAATGCACTTAGCATTATGGAACACTCGCCGATCTCATTCAAGCGTCCATCAGGAATTGCTGATCAATTTAAGACGGCATTTCAATTGTGCCGAGACGGCCTTGTCTAGGTAATCCGACGACCTAATAAAGGTCGGGATTAGATGACGCACGCTCGTCGACGAAGGCCGTTAGACTGAAGGTGACGATTAAAACTACGATCGGCGTGATGTGATGTAGTGATGATTAGGATAGGAAGATGTGTTATAAGAACTGTGAATGGTTGCAGAGCGTGTAAGTAAGCTCGATGTAAGAAAGGTCACGAGGCGGCCGGTGTTCCGCAAATAGCGAGGGGAACGCTCCGAGTGAACGACTCTTTATCGCAGCGAGACGACGCCGGCGCACGCGGCCACTACTCTCTTACAATCCTATCACGTTCTGCTGATCAATGCACCTTCCATACGACACGACCTGGACAGGACCTACCTGCGTTCTTCGTTTACTAATACAGGCTATAATATAGGGTTACACGCCCATACCATTATATAGTCCGGTTCGCTCCAGTACTGAATGAAAAAATTCTATCTGTCATTCCTGTAAATGGCAACGACTCATACCGTTGGATTCGTCTTGGTGTCCTGTACGTGGAACTGTCGGTCGTCAAGTTCTAAAGTGGTGGAGGGAGGAGGGGAGGGGTAATCAAAGTTGGCGAATTTGTACTTTTATTTTTACGCTGTAATTTGAAAACTAGTGGACCGATTTCTTTGTTACTGGTATTATTTGAAAGTGTATAATATTACCTAAAAGACGTTCTTATACATCGAATACGCCAATTCAGCGGTTACCGCGCAATAATACGAAACATTGAAAAAAGAAATTGTGTATAAATAATATCACAGATTACGCTAAATCTATAACGTTTTCGTGGAAACAATGTTTACTACTTTAATTCTAAAACAAATTACCTAATCAAAAAGGTAACAATAATTACTATATGATTTATGGTGCCTGAGCTAGAGCTAATTTACGAAACGTAGTCGTAGGATCACTATACTACGAGTACGCAAATATAAGTAAATGAATGAGAAGAGATGGGTAAGTAATCACCATATTACTTTAATTATATATTTCAAGCTTACATTTTTCAAATAATACCTTGAAAAAAGACTTTACGTCGAAATAAAGAGGATAATTTTTTTTTGTTTTTCACTATTAGTAGTTTTGAATTTGCCTGTAGCATCTGACCCAAGGTACGTGACAAGATAAAACTTTTGTCAGGGGTAGATATCAGTAATACCTACCCATGATAAAAAAATAAAAGAAATCTACGGCGAAATAACCCGAGAAACATTTTTTTAGGTTTTCACTATAGTATTTTTGACTTTCCCTGTAGCATCTGACCCAAGGTACCTGACGAGATTAAACTTATGTCAGGTGATAGATTTTAGTAATCCCTTTCCATGATAAAAAAATAAATGAAATTTACGTCGAAATGACACGGAAAACAATGTTTTAGTTTTCACTATAGTTGTTTTAACTTTACCTGTAGCACCTGACTCAAGGTACCTGACGGGATAAAACTTACATCAGAAGATAGATATCTGTGTAACACCTACCTATGATAAAGAAATAAAATAAATTTACGTCGAAATAACGCGGAAAACAATCTTTTAGCTTTTCACTATAGTAGTTTTGACTTTGCCTGTAGCACCTGACCCGAGGTACCTGACAGAATAAAAACTATGTCAGGGGATAGATATTGGTAATATCTAACCATGATAAAAAAATAAAAGAAATTTACGTCGAAATAACGCAGAAAACATTTTTTTAGTTTTCACTATAGTAGTTTTTAATTTGCCTGTAGCCCCTGGCCTAAAGTTCCTGACAGGATAAAAACTATGCCAGGGGATATTATATTGGTAATATCTACCCATGATATAAAAATAAAAGAAATTTAGGTCGAAAAAAAATAAAAAAAAATAAAAAAATAATTATGTTTATTTTAGACAATTCAGTACATACAATTACATGTTAGTACAGTTTAATTTGTAACAATTAACGCGGAAAACAATTTTTTATTGCGTACTCGTAGTATATTGACCTGCGACTACGTTTAGTTAATTAACTCTAGCTCAGGCACCATAAATCCTATAGTAATTATTGTTACCTTATTGATTAGGTAATTTGTTGTAGAATTAAAGTAAGCAACATTTTTATCACAAAAACTTAGATTTAGCGTAATCTGTGATATTATTTAAACACAATTATTTTTTATTATGTTTCGTATTATTACGCGGTAACCACTGCATTGACGTATTCGATGTATATGAACGTGTTGTAGATAATGTTATACCCGTTCAAATAATACTAATAATAAAGAAATCGGTCCACTAGTTTGCAAATTACAACGTAAAATCCAGCGATCTTTGATTACCCCCCCCTCATCCCTCCACCACTTTAGCACTTGACGACCGACAGTTTCACGTTCAGGACATCAAGACGAATCCAACGGTAGGAGTCGTTGCCATTTACAGGAGTGACAGATGAAACTCAAGTTCTAGAGCACTTTTGGTCTAAAATGAACCGGACTAATAAAACTAGGTCCACAAAACAGTTAAATTCATTGAAGGAAAAACATTTGGCAAATTCTTTATACAAAACTTCCGATTAAGTCACTGGCTGATTTGTTTTGGCCCTTGGGAAGATTCGCTTAATTTTATAGACTAGATAAACCCCCCACCCCTCTTCTCTCTGGTGAAGTACCTATCTTAACGACATTTTTAATGTCACCAAGAATAATCTAGTACCATACTAGTACTTACAAGATCATAAATAAACCGAAGTGATGGAATGGCATCTCGTCATTTCACAATACCGATCCGAAGGAATGACTTAAATGAACAATTTGCTATTGTTGCTGTTGCTATTGACGGCCTATATCAGGTAGAACCACTGGTAGAACAATGCGCAATGAAATTGAAACGAGCAGCATCGCAGAGATGGGCGCAGGGAACAATGGGGTTGGCGCGCGCGTGATATTTGGCAACGGGGTCAGGCGAATGCGGCTAGTTCAGCGATCCCAATTCCCGGCGGTAGTCAATACTTACACAGGGATACACATTTGTACTGCACTGCTGCTTTTATCTTGTCTAGCGTATGACAGTTGAATATAAATTTTGAGATGGCAACACTTGTTTCTTAGGAAAAGTTGTTCAGTTTCATGAGCACTACCACTACGTTGCGGATAAGCGACCAGTTAAATTTCACAGTGCATAACAATACCAGCGTACTGGATACAAAATACATATTGTATCCTCCCTCACTCACGCACACATTCCGAATTTCAATCAGAGACGGCATATCCGCAGCAGCGGAAAGCGAATAAATAAATTGTTTAATGTTTGGACTCACATCGCCGCTGACCGCGAGCTATCGCGAATATTTTCATATCGGCCTCGACGATCGAATCGGTCAAGTACACAAAACGTATTTAACTTATGTTTAAAAATGTTATCTTTTGACACAAAACTTTTTGGTTATATAATTTAGTTTTTCTACTTTGACTGGTTGCTTTCCTCTAATTGCATACTTCGTTTGCACTCTTTGTTAAAATATTATTTTTTGTAAAATAGTTTGAAAAGATGCAACGCCTGTGGAGTTTCTTCCGGCGGGTTCTTCTCCACAGGAGACAGCCAAATTGTGAACCCGCCTCGACGTCGAAAAGTGATTTGTAAAATCTTACTTCGAATAAAACATATTTCATTTTCATTTTACAATTAGGCAATGGACTGAATCTAAATATAATTAAGTACATCCACTTTCACTATAAATAAAGTTAAATAAACTATCATAACTTTGTTCGTAGGAATCTAAGAGACCGCATTTTCATATGACTTTATTAGGTACGTTTACTTCTGCAAAGTTTACCTTCTAATTAGATTCGTGACGTTAGACTACGTACGCAACGTAGTGGAGTGGAATAGCAGTGGAGCGTGTTAATAATCTGGCCGTAATGTTTGCCAAGAACAAGTGCAGGGGATTGTAAACAAGCGTTCGGGAGCACCCCGACACCCCGACCGGGGCGAGTGTCGGCGGCTCGGCGCAGCAGCGGACAGACGACGGTCATGGCGATGCGCGATGGAAACTTGCCCAATCCAATATTTATTTTGAATATGTTAGTATACATAAGAGCACGAGCGCCGCTCACCGCGTGACGGAAGCTGCCTCACCTATTTGGAAGCACTCCTATTAGGACGTGTCGATCGCTCCCAATGTTCAATATAATTGGCATGGCATTCAAAGTATTATTTTAATAAATTGTCGCATTTAATAAAAGGAGTGTGACAGGAAATTAAAATGACAAAATTACAATCAAATAGCAAACACAGGGAAAATGTGTAGAATTATGATGTCATTAGCGATAAACATTGTTTTATCAGGGCCGGCTGCGTGGCCAGAGGCACGCTCAAAGCTCGCACAAACAGTTTGACCAAAGTAATTAATTTCCTGCTTCTTTCGAAACAATTCCAACATTTTCAACCAAACAGAGTTATCAACCAAGAGGTTAACAGGCTTTCGTCCTGACTAAGCGACTACTAACATAATTATAGAGAAGGTTACGATTCGACATATTTTTGAATTAATTTTCGTAAATTAATTGCAGCGTTCAAATTAATGATGAACTCCAAGTGCCTTTCGAAGAGCTCTACACCAAGCAGAATTGAAGAATTGGTAGGACTTCTAGACGGAAAAGCTAATTAGCCTTCAAACCTAACCAAAGCGTTTGACCGGTTGAGCACGCATTTGGCCAAGTTACTGTTTGAATTCATGAACGCACCTGGCATCATATCGCCTGGTAAGGCTACAAGGACGAGGGATGCGTCACCGTAAAGGTATGGCGGGCAAATATGACGAGGCAATTAAGTTTTTATGGCTTTAGATAAACAGCAAGATAGGGTATCGAGCATGTCATGTAACCGCGAAAGATAGCACATGACTTAAAAGCCCTAAGCATACGATGGAGACGAAATATAGAAACCTTAGGTGCCTATAGGTGAAGTCTTAGATTCAGTGTACTTACTTACTCGCTCATACATTTAACACATTTTATTATAGCAGTTTCGATGACAAATCCTAGCCCGAACCACGACTTGACGACCGTGACAATGAAGGAATAGTTATTCATTACATTGCCAGTAAACACGCTAAAACGCAGAAACATTATTATTATGACAGAATCGCCAGTATTAAGAGTTATTTTGTTTCGTCTTCTTGGCCGTGAGATAGTAAACATTGCCAGTTTGTCGCCATTTGTCGCAACAAGCCGCCTCAAACAATGCTGAGACGTGACATCGATATTTCACTATAAACATGGGCAGAACAGAACCACGTTATACTTTTATATTTTGGGACAAGTTCTAAAAGAATTTTAATGGCTAAAGATCGAACTGACTTGGAGTTTTCTACATGAAAAACGGCAACGATTTGCTGTTAGAAAAATAGTAACTAGCATAACTACAACTCTAACTACAGTTCCCTAAGATGAAACAATGGTGACCGCGTCAGGCGCTCAGGGGCCTGAGATGCTCCATTGTGTGGATGCAGCAGCCTTGACGTGAGTGATGGCCGCTTGTCGTTCCCACCATTATTCCGACCGCCGTCGTCGTCGGTATGAATAATTACAAGTTATCTACAGCTCCTTGCAACGCGTCGCGCCGCGAATCAGCTTCGCGACACTCGCGACTCGATTTCACGCATGGAACGCGCGTCAAACAGCGCAGTGGATATTACGCAGTTATTCTCCAGCGGTATTATTATCACGGTTATGATAGTTTAAAACAAATGCTGCTGTATAGCGCGAGATTTAACCAATTTGAATAGACTCAAAAAGTATACACTTAATGTAACTTACCTACCAACCAAAAGCATTGTAATAATATTCACGATTGATGAGATAAAATTATCATGTAAAAACGCTTGTCTCTTTGTAAAAAAAGGCTTCTAGATAACGTACCTAAGCGAGCACCAAGAAAGGATTACGAACGTCTTCGGGCAAAATCAGCGGCGATATGCCAGTATCGTGTGATATAGTGGTGTCGTCGTATCCTATCACATGCATGCACAATCATAGACGCCGCAGTCATAGTCATCGTCTGCGCAAGCTTATCCAAACGAAAAATTATTAGCGCGGAAAGCTAGATTTATCTACTTAAAGAATTAAAGAAAATATTTAGTCACAATAAATAAATTTTAAAAAACAAGCCGGCGACATTTTCTACCGTTGACTTTCTTATCGTCTTAAAGGCACTAATCGCAGAACCGATATTAAACTCGTAGGTTCGATTGAACATACGTGGCGACATCTTATCGATAGGCAAGTTTATCAATTATAACTTCGGTGAATCTTAAGGTTACGATAATTTTGTAAGTAGGTTTTATTTATTTATTATCTAAATTACAGCACGAATAGGTAATTGAGCATTGTTGGGTTTTTGGGTTACATAATAATATGGTAATGACTGCGCAGGTTCAGATTAAGTAACACGAAAATAATGTGAATTTTGTCGTTCTTAATCTAGAACAGCTGAACTTTGTAAATAAAATTTAGTATGTATACTTTTATTGAGGATTGTAAGCTAGTGTATGGACGGATACAGGTACAGATCAAATTAGAATTCTACTTGTACACATTTTATTTATTTAATGCTCAAGGGGCTTTAGAACACACGAAACAGGTTATGAAGCGATTACCTAATTCAGATCCATAAAGATTCATCAGCCTAATCCGGCATTTGACTGCTTGTCAGGTAACTTTGTGAGAAAAGACACATCATGCAATGCTTGTTGTTGGAATATGGCAAAATTATTTTCGGTTAACATTAACAAGTCTTAATTGTCTCTCAAAGGCGTAAACAACCTTAATTTATTAATGAGTCAAAAATTACATTGTATCTCAGAACTCCTAATTGCGTCCCTGTCTGCGCAATGCGCATGACGTGTCTATTGGTCGAATAAGCA
>OX419594.1:176701-249283 GCA_948473455.1 Teleiodes luculella
TTTGTCTGTCTGTCCGTGTTATAGCCACTTTAAATTTTGTTGAAGCTTGGTTCTGTGAACCGCATTAAGATTTTGACACAAAAATAGAAAAATGAAAAGCAATAAATTTTGGGGGTTCCCCTTCTAGACTTCTAGAAAAATTTTTTTTTTCATCAAACCCATACATTCCTATCTAACGTGTCTATGGATAGCTGATAGGTTAACAATAACATTAAATTGAAAAAAAAAAATTCCCACCAGAAAACTCGTTACTTAATCCTTTCAACAAATAAAAAAGAGCTGATAATTTTCAAATGGCTGAAGACATTTTCTTGGATCATAGCTAAGAACACTCTTGGTTGTGATACCTTGCAAACAAACAAAAACTAGATGAAAATGACTGAATAGTTTACGCGATAGACACTTCCAAGGTGGTGTAACTTCTAAAAAAGAAAATAATAAAGCTAAAATAAATGTACATTGGTGTCGATTCGATGTTGGCCAATGCACTAATCTTAACTAAATTTTAACTAAAATTTAGTTTAGATGTGTCAGATGACATATTTAGCTATTCGGAACGCACGACTTAACTTAATTTTGTATGGAATCTGACAGGACTAAAAATAAGTTGAACTAACGCCATTTAGCTATTCGGGAACGACCATTCATCTGTCATTTTAAGTTCGTTATCTGTCATTTTTAGGTGTTTTGAACTTAAAATGGTCTTAATTTAGATCCGTTTTTTTAGGTGTAGACTTAATATATTTTGTAAGTTTTGAGGTTATAAACTCGAAATCGAGTAAAAATTAAATAGTGATGAGTTGCTTCAACCAATCTCCTTTCGCTAATCCTGAATAATTACTGAATCGCTCATCCTCAGTCAGGTCAGCGGGGTCGGTCGAGTCTTTCAGCTAAAAACTCTATCAATCGTACAAGCAAGAGCATGCTAAGCAAATTACTTTGGATTTTGCACCTTTCTTATGTCCATCGAATAAGGAACAGAATCGCAATCGCGTTGGCCCAGCTTAGCCTTCACTTAACAGTACGTACAGAAGCCAGCACATGCGGTTGGACACTTTCACTACGAAATTCATCCCTACCGCTACGGAATACGGGCGCTCTCAAGGTCATAATGTCCAGCCGCATGTGCTGCTTACTGTACAACAAATCGACCATTAAGTTCTATTTTGCAATTTCGTTTTTGTTTTACGCAGAAAAAATAAAAAAATCTAATTTCCGAAACTAAAACGGAACGTAACACATACTAAGTTGCGTGTTGCGTTTCGTTGTGCGTGCGTTCGATTCAGTAACATTCACTTTATTGCAGATTAAGGTTGCATGACTTTACACCTTTGCCTTTCTCTTGAAAAAGAAACATTGCAGGAGCTTGCACAGAGCGAGATAATGTGTATCCGAACGTTAATCGTGTCAAGATTTGTTAAGTCCTGTCAAAAATGAACTAAATTTAGTTAAGATAAGGCGGGTGCAATACCGAATTAGCCCCATTACCACTCAAACTTTCACCGAAAATTGGTTTGAACGAGATCTAGTAAGTAGTTTTTTTTTATACATCATGATAAATCGTAAACAGCAATTTACCTTTCATTCAGACAACTCAAATATAAAAATAAAATAAAAAACATCAATCTTTACAACTAACTACAAGAACTTATATTACCTATGTTACTTGCTGCTATGGAACCCTTCATGGGCGAGTCCGACTCGTACTTGGCCGCTTTTTTGTTATTACAATATTGTACCTCCTTGAATAAATGTTTGTTATTACCTTGTCTGAGCACAAAATAACCTTGAATTTGAAATTTTATGCTAATGGAACACGACAGACATATTTATTATTAACTTGAATTTGAAGCAAAGAGGATACAGAATCCTATGATTCTATAATCAATTATATTTAACTATATTTTGATTATAAATAAAGGTTTAGTTGAGAACATCAAAGATCATCATTATCATCTCAGCCTGTCGTCCACTGCTGGACAAAGGTCTCCCCTTAGGATCTCCACAATGATTGGTCCTGCGCTGCCCACATCCAGCGGCTTCCCGCAACCCTCACCAAATCGTCGGTCCACCTCGTGGGGGCCTGCCCACACTACGTCTTCCGGCGCGCGGCCTCCGTTCAAGAACCTTTCTGCCCCAACGTCCGTCAGTTCTACGCGCATTGTGCCCAGCCCATTGCCACTTAAGTTTAGCGATTCTTCGGGCTATGTCGGTGACACTCATTCCTGATTCGATCACGCAAGGAAACTCCAAGCATAGCCCTCTCCATCGCTCTTTGGGTGACTTTGAGCCTTCTTGTTAGGCCCATAGTAAAAGCAATAAATAGGTATGTCAAATTGGATACTTTACTATGACAGTGACAATTATCAATACATCTTTATTCACAGGCACTCCTTTGAGAAGCTCAAATCTTATTTGAATAGGATAAACATGCTTAATACCTAGTAATTTTAATCAGACAATTTGTATAGAGAATTCAGTATTTTATTTTTGCTTCTGGGAAGAGTTTCTTTAGGGAAGTATATTGAATCCCAGTACAATACTTTCTTTCAATTTTCCAATTGAAGGACTTTCCAAATGGGACTTTAGTACCAAATGCTTTACCTCTGAAGTGTACAAATACAAGGACCTTTCTTCCTAATATTTCATGTTTTTATTACTTGTTTGTATATTCATTAAAATTCCAAAGAAATTAGTCTTTATCAAGACTGATTTAAATAAATAAAAAATAAAAACTTGTTAATTTCAAACCTTTTTAGGTTTTAAATATTTATTTACTGCCATTTATTAGCATTTTTAAATTTAACATTATGGAAAGCATTCTATCTTGAAATTAAAAGACAAAGTAAAACTATCTATGAACTATTTTTGACTTGACTTGTAATAGTAATGACAGGACTATGTGGAGAGTGAAATGTGAGCGAGCCAAAAAAAAAAAACACAAGATGTTTTGATCTAAGTGGCAGTATTGTTGGGAATCAAACACCCCTACAAGAATAATAACAATTTATATATTCATTATATGACATACCTGCTTACTAGGAAAAATCTCTTTCTACTAATATTAATGCGGAAGTTTGTGAGAATGGATGGATGAAAGTATGTTACTCTTTTACTTTAACTACTTAATGGATTTAAATGAATTTTCAAAAATATAGCTTATACATCAGAATAACACATAGGCCACCACAGGAAAATCATACCTACAGGAAAAACTGTAAGTGCACGCTGAGCGGTGGGGCGGAAAGCTAGTGGTATTATACATTTATAACTATCTATCTATTATCTAAAAACTAAAATTAATGAATAATAATAGTGTTTAATACATAAATAAAACATGTAGTTTCACTTTAAGATAGCAGGTATTAATACAAAATAGTGATTAAGAATAAGATAATATTATTATAGTTAGTTAGAAGAAGGTAGTATTCATTTTTTTTTATATAAAAAATGTGCTGTACTTTATGATGATGATGTTTGCTCAAGTTCAGAGAAGCTTGATTAATTCCTCACTTTTGTAACTCAAGGATTGGCTTATGAAATCGGCCAATTCGATCAACCGGAAAATTCGGACTAACCCATAAAGGGTTCCGTAGCAGAAAGTAACATAATATAATAGTGAAGGGTAATATTAACAATTTCTTTTAAGATGTAACTTTTCTTTCTCTTTTGTTACAACTAATTGCTTACATCAGTCAAGTAAGAGCAATATGTCAATGGTAATAATCTACCTACACGTTATAAAGAGCTGATGCAAAAATTATTCAGTAGGAGGTACAATGGAACAATTTCTGAATCCCATAAAACAGTTTTAAGCTTACATAAATTCCAAGTAAGGAATTAGCTCCCACTGAGTAAGGGTCTACAGGCCACTCGAACATGCTGGTATTCAACAAACAAATATAATGAGTTACATTTGAAGTAACAAATAAACCCTGATAGTTATATGTGTACATAATCACCTGGTGTGCATTGATAATGGCCACAGTCACTATCATTAAGCATGCTGATAGGACCAGTAGCAATTAGCATTGCTCGTAGCTACAAGAACACCTAATCAACCTGACAACCACACAATGGAATTGATCTTGATGTAAACTATTCCAACAACTTTAATCAGAGTTTTTACTTTAATTCCATAGTTTGTATAAAAATATACCTGTGTGGGCTTCGTTGATTAAATAAACATGACCGACAATGTTCAATTGAATTCCTAGCAAAACAAACTAATCTAGTTAAAAGCAATGCATGACCAACTAGCATTCAAAATCAGCATCATAGACCTTATTAGATGCCATTGACCGACAATCTATCTATACTTAAGTAGGTACGTAGGTAGTACCGACCTATGTGCAAACATCACCATACGACAGCGGCGGTACAAGAGCCAGGGGATTGCTGAGGAGCCGGCTAAGCCGGAGGCAGCGGCCGGCGCGACCCTCGCCGAACTAGTTTAGCAAACAGCGTACACGAATGCGTTCACCCAACAGCGATTCGATGAGTCAACGTTTGACAGTTGCGACCGGCCGATCGATCTGCCGTCAACAGGGCGCGCCGCCCGCTGCGCCACTACAAATACACCAAACCACTTGTTTCAATCTTAACAAACGTGGAATTACAAATTCCGCAGCCGCCGCCGTATGCGTCAAGACCCACTATTCAACCAGATTTGTGTCACATCACCGGCAACACCTATAGATACGCAGCTATGGCGACGGATGATTCTCGAGCCTCTGTAACGGTCGCTACGATCTTCAAGACTTGCAACGACGATTCATTTCGCATTCACCGTGAATTCGTAATTCTGTGCAAAGACCGTTTCCTCTCCATCACATCGCCTCCGGTGATCCGCAATGCGGCAAAAAACGGCCGTCACAATAATATAATGGAGGCCGTCATCACTATAAACACCGATACATCACTTTCCCGAAATACACCTAACCATCGAACCAAAATGATCTCTTGAATACACTTCCGCCACATATAAACGAAAATAACACTCACCATTGTAGATTAACTTGGATTATCTGGAGCTACACTAAAAAAAAATCACAGTCTACGCCGCAATAGGCGACCGCACGGACCGACGTTTGACACGATACTGCCGCCCTCTTTCGCGCGAGCGGCAGCGCCGAGAAACTCGCGACCGCGATTCGCTCGAAATCGGCCGCGAATCGTTTCGGGTTCTCACTATTCGAATCGCCGAATTTTCATGTCCGTGTACGAGTTTGAGTACTGTTTCGATGTTCACTCGTGTTTAGTTTTATTTCAGACACTATAATTTCGAATTTCGAAGTCCATATCTCGGGACGAACAATCCGGGATTAGATGTAATCTGCAAAGGATAGTCGGTTTTATACGAAGCGGGTGCGGCAGCGTCGTAGAGCGGCGAACGGCGCGCGCCGATTGGCCGGCGCGCACCTGCAATGCGTCACTGCGGGGCGCTCGCTGCCAGCTTGGTGTGCTATCCTGGCTTGAGGCTGGGCGCAGCGCTTGCGGTGCATTGCTTGGCTGCTGCTGCCGGCGGCGGCGGCGGTGGTGGTGTGGCGGCGAGCTATGCTTTCTACATAGCGCAGCTGCGACCCGCTGCTGCTGTTGCCTGCACTAAGATAACAGATTGTGTAGGTAGACAGTATTCCGCCGGCACCATTATCACAATAAATAGGTACCTATAAAGCGCTAGTCACGTCGTCGCCCCTACTATCACTACTTCCCCCCATAGCGCACTCCCTCAAAATTCAAAATTATAAATTAATGTGGGTACCTAAATAGGTAGGTATTAAAATCGCGTGCTGCGAAAATCATATATTCCTTCCTACCTATACCTTCTTACCTACCTCCCTAGTATGTATCTTCATAAAAAGCCTACCCTTTAGCTTCAAAGTCATGAGTTCGCCCAATACAATTCAACTTCTAGGAAAATATTAATTCCCTCAATCAATTTCTAATAATGCTTTAGAAAATACGAGTAGGTATACCTATAGTTACACAGATTGGTCGAAATTTAGTTCACACCCTGAACGGAGATAGCTACTCTTTTATAGCTATTTGGCGAACTTTCTCCTTCATAGTGCACCTATTATGGTATGGTATATTATGTTACGTTGCCAGGTTGGCTTGTCTTCCGGGTGCAGCATGCACCAAACAAAACTATAAATTAACTTTGGCGTTTTGATGTGACACCCGATGGTACTCGGAGGAAAACCTGTAGGTATACACAACAAGGATCCAGCTGTGATCCAGCCAGACTCAGACAGATCTGAACACCTGAAAAATATTCAATAATTAAATAACTGTCGGCGCACGGTTGCTTGCTACTCAAAGTGGAGAGCATAATATGATTAATTGATTAGAGTGGCCCTAGTGCAGTAGATAGGTACACAAACAAATTGCGAGTGCGAACTGCTCGATATCAATCAGAACAGATATAGTGTCAGTGAAGTGCAAATGGTCCTCTTCACTTCCAATTTCACAATAGTTTGCATGACTGCACTGCACATTATAGTCAAATGCGATGCTGATGTATTTAGAAAATACTAGCTGCCCCGCCCGCGGCTACGCTCGCGTTGGTTTTCGACATTTCCCTGTACCATTTCTACCTCTGCAGAGCTCAGAGCTCTGTAATAAAATTTAATTTAAACTTTTTGCCCACTCTACCATTTTTCCCGTGGGAATAAAGTTTTTTCCCCCGGTAAAAGGTAGCCTTTATCCATGCCCAAAATCTTTTATATCCCTGTACCAAGTTTCATCGAAAATTTCCGCCCGCCCTTCCAATTTTCCCGTGGGAATGAGGCATTTTACCGCACTATAAGTTAGCCTTAATCCATCCCTAAGATCTATTCTATATTATGTACCAAGTTTCACCAAAACTTCCCGCGCGACTTACCTTTTTCCCGTGGGAATAAGGTATTTTCCCGCGGTAAGAGTTAGTCTATATTCTACTCTTAGGTTAAATATATCTCTGTACCAATCTTCATCAAAACTTTTCATCTTTACTACTATTTTTCCCTTGGGAAAAAGGATTTTCCCGCGGTAAAAGGTAACCTTTATACATCCCCAGGGTCTATTTTATCTCTGTACCAAGTTTCGTCAAAAAAGTCCACTCGCGCTGCCATTTTTCCCGTAGGAATGAGGAGTTTTCCCGCGGTAAAAGGTAGCTTATATGCATCTCCAAGGTCTATTCTATCATACCCCAAGCTCAGATTGGTGATTCCAAGTTTCATCAAGTTTCCGCCCCACGGCTCTACCCGCGCTTACAGTCATTCCCGTGAGAATGAGGTATTTTCCCGAGGTAAAAAATAGCCTATGTCCGTCCCCAAGGTCTATTCTATCTCCATACCAAGTTTCATCAAAATCGGTTCAGTGGTTTTGGCGTGAAAGCGTAACAGACAGACAGACGGACAGACAGAGTTACTTTCGCATTTATAATATTAATAATAATAATAATATAGTAGGGATAGGGATATTTCCGTTTATTTGTGTCAAATAGACCTGCAACATCCTCGGATGGATCGAAGCAGCAGAGTTAACTTTGCACAGGCTTCTCGTCCTCGCTCGCCCCGTCTCTGGCCGGTTGTCGAGTCGACATCAACACTATGACTATGGAGATTATCACATCATTGACCGATCGCATCACGGTCGCGGGTACTTTAACAAATTGGCCTTCCAACGGTCGCGCGTGACATCATTCACAGCTCTATATTTTGCACTTGATTTTTTTTGTCTAATATTGATTTGTACGGCGAAGGACAAAATACAACTCAAAAAACAATAAAATTAAATAAAAAATATATTTTGAACTCTATTAGTAAATAATAATGTGGGTAGGTAGGTACATACATACCTATGTATATTTAGTAATAAATAATAATTACAAATATCATAGGTACATAAATAATTTACTAGAAAGCAACAAAACTTCACACTGTCTTGTCTGTTGCAATTACAATGTGACCGAATAGTCAGGGAACCAACCTGTGTTAAAAATGATGATTGGATTTATTAATTTAATTTAAAACAACTGTTTGTTAAGTTACGAAAAGATACATTTATAAATAGGTAAATATTTTATAACTAAAAATCACAGGACAGGTACTCCATTCAAACATTCAAACAATAACGTATACGTAGGTACCTAGGTAGGTACGCAGTATTACGCGAAATGAGCCTTGCTAACAAAAGATCGATGAATAAACGAAAACGTGTAACATTCATCGAATAAAAATCGATAACAGATCGATGCGAGAATAGGGTACAATGCGTTTCCGAAGACAGCTTTAAATATTTTTTTCTTATATTATTTATTTATAGCTAGATTATTGATTTATTAATTTATTATTATTAAGCATTACAACTTATCATCCTTATCACAGTATAAATATAACTTCGCGGTTTTCTGGGATTGAACGAATGAATGAATGATATGCTGTAGGGTTGAACACTGACTGTTTTTCTTGACCACTTGTTAAGTTTGCAAATAATTACATAAAGACGTAAAGCCTGAACAAAGAAATAAAAAACCTGCTCAGGGGGCGCAATGTGTATATTTTTACGACTATGGCAACAATATCCTTTTTAAAACTAGTTCAATTGAAATTCCGCAATATGACGAAGTTTATTACTTATTTCTTTGTTCGGGCTTTATTAAAATGATTTACTTTGAATATAACAGCATCGAAATAAACACAATGTTTCAATCTCTTGCGCTTTATCCACAGAAGAAAAATATGTACCTCTGACTCCGGTTACTTTAATAAATAGCTTAAGGTCACAACTAACTACCTGTACTACAAGAAGTAGGTAGGTACATTCTTTACCAGTTACTACGTTTAAAAAAACCTCAAAACACTAATACACAAATTGTAAACAATAAATTTTTACCTTACAGACGCACTTGGTCATATAAAAAATTAGAATCCTGGTTTATTTCATGATGAATATAAACATCCGTACACGGAACAATATCTCCTGTAATTTGGCATTGTTTTATTATTTGTTTCTCTAAATTGCGCAAAAAATATTTAAATAGCTATTTTACGCCCGTTTGAAAGAGCGCGCTACACCCCTGACTGTTTTGGGTGGATGCAGCCTGAAGTTACCAGAGATTTCGAAGCGCACCAAAATTACACTTTTGTATGGAGTTACACTACGGTATACGAGTACGGTGTCCTTATTTAAGTTAGTTTAACCCTGGGCACAGATTAAAATATACTATGTACTAGTACATACAGAAGGATAGCGGTTTTCTGGGATTGAACGAATGATGTGGTTGAACACTGCCTGTTTTTCTTGACCACTTGTTAACATAACATATTAATAACATTACATAAAGTAAAGCCTATCCAAAGAAATAAAAAACCTGCTCTGGGGGCGCCACCACGTGTATATTTTTACGACTATGGCAACAATTCCTTATAAAATTAGTTCCATTGAAATTCGCTATTTAAGACGAAGTTTATTACTTATTTCTTTGTTCGGCTTGGGTTTTGTTAAAATGATTTACGACTAGGTACCTGTACTACCACCTACAAGAGATTCTTATTTATCAGTTACTACGTTTAAAAAAACCTCAAAACACTAATACACAAATTTTAAACAATAATCTTTCTTTCATCCATACATTGAACAATATCTCCTGCAATTTGGCATTGTTTTTATTATTTGTCTCTCGGTTCGGTTTTTTCCGTCCGCGAGCGCCCGGCACCGTATACCGTAATATTTTGGTATTCTGTGCCGTAATGTAGGTAACTCCATACAAAAGTTCCATTTTGGCGCGCTTCGAAATCTCTGGTGACTTCGGGCCGCAACAGCCAGGGGTGTGCCCCTCTTTCGAACGGGTGTAAAATTACATTTAAATATTTTTTGCGCGATTTAGAGCAACAAATAATAAAAGCAATGCCAAATAAAATATACTGGTCTAACAGAGCTGTCGAGTGAGTATAACGGGTGTATGCATTGCAAGTAGATTTCGAAATACTTAACTGAATTTACATCATTATCCTATTTTGCTATTGCCACAGAATACCAAATAGTAGTCCTTAGAAGGTTCACTTAACGACAAAATTCAAATAATTAGCAACCTTATCTTCGTTACAATAAAGTGAAATTCAGATCACATAAACATGAAGTTGCTGCCTCCCTTTCTATCGCATATCGCGCCGATTCGCTCCTCTCTCTACAAGCCCGGCGGCCCACCAAGCAGCAGCCAGCAGAGCGGCGGCGCGGCGGCGGCGGCGCGGTCTACACTGCTGGGCGGTCTCGTAGCACGTCGTAGCTGCTACGGAACGCGCTACGACGCGACGTGCTACAACGTAGCTAACTTAGCTACAGAAGGCTGCAATTATGCGGCTGGACTTTTGACCTTGATAGCGCCCGTTGTAGCGGTAGGGGTGAATTTTATAGTGCGAATATCCAACCGCATGTGTTTGCTTCTGTACAATTAATGTATTTTAAAAAATCTCTGTCTCTTCTAATCTCTTATTTATTTTATCTAGATTTTTAACTTATTTTTTACCTTTAATGTAGTTAAAATCTGTATAAAAGGATGTTTTTAGGGTCAATGGCAAAAAACGGAACCCCATTTCTGTCTGTCCGTCCGTATGTCACAGCCACTTCTTTCCGAAACTATAAAACCTATACTGTTGAAACTTGGTAAGTAGACGTATTCTGTGAACCGCATTAAGATTTTTACATAAAAATATAAAAAATAATTTAAATAAACGGGGTTTCCCATACTTTTTAATTTATAATTGAAAGTAAAAAAAATATCTTTCATTAAAACCATACGTGTGGGTTATCTATGGATAGGTCTTAAATAAAAAGATATATAACTAGCCTCAACTGGCACCGACTCCAAGGTGAAGAGTATACCAATGTCTAAACATGTTTATATGATGTTACAATACTTATATGTAAATAAGGAATATTAATAGCCATATTACATTTCTATGCTTTCAGCTAGATTTATATTTTATTTGTAACTTTTTAGTGTAGGTTAGGACCTTGAAGGCGGTTTTATATATTTTTTAAATTATCTTTTTATTTTACCCTTTTTAGTGAAAATTTACCATGACAGTTACTCACAAAACTTTAATTTGTTTTGTTTAGTACATAATTATACGCAGATTTTCTCACTATATTTCCTTTACAGTCTTACGTTTGAATTTTAAATTTTAAAACATTGCTATAGGTACTTGATTGGACTTTAACCTAAGTTTTCCGAATGGCGAACAACTGACCAAACCACTACGATACCGACGACACGCTCGCCCGTTTAGTCCACAGAAAAATTCTTAAATTGTTATCTTCACTTGTGGTTTTCAAATCTTTAATCTATGACTAGTTTACAGAATATATGTACCAAAACCGCATATTTCTTGTTATTTTAATTATAACAAAAGAAACGCAATGAGTGTGCTGTTGTTTATTGAAGAGTTTTCGTTTTGGTCTTCTACTCCGCCATCAGATATAATCCAAAATATGAAACCATTTTGAGTACAAGTTCTATCTATAAAACAAAAAAAATTTTAAATCGATTGATAAGAAGCCGAGTTAATGCGAAAACAATTTACCGATCGGGTATAACGGCATCGTCAATTGAGGAGTTATTTCCTCATATCTTCAAATTTAATCATCCGATCTTAGCGAAATTTTTATGGGACCACCCTGCATGTAAACCTGGTCGATTTTGAAAATCGGTTCACAATTGGCGGAGATATCTTATTATAACAAACAAACAAAAAAAAAAAAAAATACCATGTAAACTTCCACCGAAAATTGGTGTGAACATGATCTAGTAGGTAGGTCGTTATTTTTTAATACGTCATAAATCGGTTACAGCAATTTGCCTATCACTTTATGTAAAACATCGATCAAAGTTACAACGAACTACAAGAACTTTTATAGTATGTTACTGGCTGCTACAGAACCCTTCATGGGCGAGTCTGACTCGCACTAGGCTGCTTTAAAAAAAAATTATGTTATTTTATGTTTTTTTTAAGTTTACGTTGTTAGGTTAATCCAACCAAACGTATTGGCAATCACCAAGTAGCAGCGGTCTCCATTCCAATACTAAGTAATGTAGGTGTATGTTTCCCGCGTCTCGTAGGGTCCCGTGTTGGTCCCGTGCTTGTGTCTAGCCAGGCCGGCCACAGGGCGCTTTGATGTAATGAAGTCATTCCCTCCGCGTGTGCCTGTGGCTGGCTTATAATGTTCAGAGCGGCGAGATAGTGTTGCCAGCTAACCAGCTTACTACGTATACGAGTGTCATCGCATCGCAAGCACAAAATACAAGTGTATAAAATATTTTGAAATTCTGAAGTAAGTTTAAAGAAAAAATTTAAGCCAAAAGGTATGCTTGCACCGGAAAGAATAAGAAAAAAGAACTTACTTCCTACTCTATACTCTATATTTGTTAACAGGACGGACATTGGCTAGGCAAGGTACAATGCCTGTTCCTTGCCTAGCCAATGTCCGTGTTATTATCAATTTATCACACTGGCTGACTAAGTAAGTACCTAATGTATCTTGTATGTAATTTGTGTCATTGTAACATCCCCTTAGGTGGCAGCACTGGGCAAAGCGGCACAGTCGATAAGGACATCATCCCGCAGTCCGCATTGTTATTCATCCGCCGACCCAGTGGCGGCCGGGACCGCATGTCCCATCTCTCTTCCCGCCTCAGTGAAAGAGCGAGGCGGAACGCGGCTGTAGTTACGCGACGCGCGCAACAGTTGGCGGCGCGTATCGACCGCGAGACGAGAGGCCACGTGCCAAGACATGCTTGCCAGCTTTATCTGCTTGAAGTGAACAATAATTGCTTAGAAAGAAAGTTTTTTTTTATTGTCAATAAAAACAAATAACGTCTGTGGTTATACACGTACCTATACCTACACAACGCGTAGCAAACAAAAGCTTATGCATTGATTATTACAGATTATCCGATTTATTAGAAGAAAAACCATGAAAAGAATAAAAAACATGTTATGGGAAAGTTTCACGTTGATTGTTCGTAACGATTTATAGTAATCTACAGTAAAATAAATCAAAACTATGATTACAGTGCAATCTGTGTGTCTGGCAGCCCCGACGCGGAGGCTCGACACTGCACTTCGCACATCCATGCTCCCCCTGCGGCCTCTTTGGGCGGTTGGGCGGGCGGCGCGGCGGCGGCGGCGCAAGGCAATCTTCGCAAGGTGAATATTTGACTACTGTCAACCCTAAAGACACAACACGCGCTGTCCTTCTTTCTTTTTTTAGGGTGTGGGTACCGAGTTTTTTTTTGTTGAATTGACCTGTGCTTGTGTCGAAAAAGTACGACCAATCAAGCTTCACCGGACTTGAAGGTTAACCTATCTCACAAACGCTGGGGCAGAATCATTGAGCCGCCTATGGCGCGCTTTCCTTACATTATAATTTGCTGCTGGAATACCTACTCGTACATAAGTAACTATTTACATTTGATTTCCCTATAGCCGCATATTCACGAGTAAGCCGGGTTCACATGGGTAGAGTAGACGGTAGAGTTAGCGGGTTAGCCGCGAGTTCTTCTCCACAGAAGACAGCCAAATGTTTTGAACTAGCCAGGAAAGAAAATGTAATTGATTTCTAACCTTGAGCAAATAAAAGAGATTAAATTATTTTTGCAGCTGACCATATTATATATACCTATAGCTCTGCCATCTAGTCTACTCTACCTACCCAAATAAACCTGGCTTTAGAGATGACCGGTAGAGTACAGTAAGTTTACACGGTTACACCCTGCACTTATTTTGTTGAGTTATGTTATGCGCTTACCAACACATTTTTCGATTATTTTTATATAATCAGTACATATACTTAGGCTCGAGAGAAAAATAGCAGCGATCAGCCCTGTTTATATGGTAGTATTGTCAATTGCGCACTTGGGTGGGACGGCTGTGTGCGCATATTGCTGCGAATATCATCTGAGCTGAGCTTGCCGTCACCTGCCCACTGCCCATCCGGCTCCGTCGCGCCACGTCCCGAGAACTATGCTATTTATTTATTACTAGCTTCAAACTCGCAGCTGGTACCGTTGTATACTTACCTACTTGTACCACAGTATAAATATAGTATGTACTACGCTTGTACTGCTGTTACCGTATTATACTAATAGGAGCTTATTAAAGTTCAAATCGGTTAATTAAATAGGTAAGTGTCTGAGTAAGATCAACAAAAAACTATTATTAGATATTATCATTCTTCAAAACAAGATTTGACGGTATGTCCTGTGGTATGTCATACATGTTTTAATTCCCCCTCCTGAACTCGGTGTACAGAGTTAAGTTTTATAAAAAAAAATTGCTACTGTAACTTAAATCGTATGCCCGGGAGGGAGAGAGGGGTCCACTCAGTGAGCTGTATCCATAATCTATAAAAGCGGTTAAATAAACAAACTCACGTACACATTTTATGAGTAAGAACGTGAGTTGAGACGCGCTTGTAGTAACATAAAGATGGTTATACATTGGGGATTCGCAGCTAAGGCACACGCTCGCTCGTATAGCGGCTGTGAATACATCGAGCCGATATTTTCCTGAATACTCGTAACGCGGGTCATTTTTTTCGTAAAAGGAGATTTCACCAATTTCTTAATGCAAGTGTCCAACTGCATGTGCCTACTACATTTTGAAGTGTTATCCCGATAGGCGAGCTTTCTATCTAGGTATTAGTCCTATACTTCTACCTTCTACCGCTTGAACTCAGGGCTAATTAAAAAGCAAGCCCATACACCATACACCTACACACGTGTCGCGTGGCTACAGGTGATACAGGCGAGTGTAGTAATTACTCAGGATATTGCAGCACTCGGCCGCGCCCGCCATTTGCTGATTGGACTTTAATGACGTCAAGTTATTCCTGGCGGCCGTTTTTGAACGAAACTAGTTTATGTAACCGGGCTAACGCCGGGGTCATGAAGAAAGAAAAAAATTTACGCCCCCAATTTTTTTTTCCTTCAAGGCTGGTATGATATGAACAAAATAAAACCATGAATTCAAATTATTCAAATTGTCACATGAAAAGCGGGATTGGTTCAGTTATACAGAGTAAACCACACGGTATTTTAATGTGTTACCACGTGTTACTTCATTTCGTATTTGTCTTAGATGTTTCATGAAATTTATGTCAGTCCTTGACTTTAAAAAAAATCAAGGAAATTGCAAGAAAACATCGCTGAATCCGTATTATTAGTTGGAACTTGAAGAAAAAAGAAGAGAAGAGGATGATGAAGAGCAGAACAGCACAATCGTGGTCGACCCTGTAAATCCGGGCTTTTGTAGTTCAGTCCCATCAGAAGCTCGATTATACAGGCACGTCACGGTGGCGCATGGCGGGCCTCTCTACAACCACCACATTTGAACACACAAGTATTTTACACGTATTTTTCTCGCTGCTTTAATTTGTATTTAACTTTATACTTATTTAGTGTGCGTGTGGTGTGAGGGCTACTTTGCTTAACTCATTGAAAATATTATATATCCTTGATTTAGTGTGCATTGCAAAACAATAATAATTGTGCAGTTAGAATCAGATTTTGTGAAGCTCCATTGAGCGAGTTATAGGCTGAAATGTATGGCCAGCAAAGTAGCATTCACACTGTGCCCTCACACCACTCACACACTCCTTATTTCTGCTGTGTACTCTTCCCTCCCAGGCTAAACTTGGACCAGCCTAATCTTTCTGAACAAATCGTGATGGGGCCCATTTCGGTAATTTCTACCTAGGTCGATTATAAGCATACTCTATTGAAATTCCTACATTTAATGAGCGAAAAGTACTGGCTATAAACTATCAACGTTTACTGGTTTAACATAGATGTAAATAATAAATAATAGGTACAGCGTTAAACTGCATCGCATGGTTCAGCTGAGAAATTATTGAAGAAAGATAATTTCTTCTTCTGTCTATTGACTAAATAATAAACTGAATCCCTTATAAACATAAACAGTTGCTACAGTCGCGGTCAAACGCGGTCCTAACCCTAGTGGTGGAGGAGAATCCCTAGCGAAATGAAAGAGGGAAACTTATAATATTATAATATGTTTATTTTATCGAAGTATTACATTATTGGAAATGGTTAAAATGGCGTCCGGCTCGTAGCACGGGCTACGGCCATCTCTCTCTCATCAATGAAATTCAAACTAATATTACTTTTCATAATTAAATGGCACAAAACGCGGAAAGAGGCTGCCAGCACGAACGCGGCGAGCATGTAGGATGCATGCACGCCACACTACCTTCATCCACGATAATATGTAATGTAGGTACCTACAATTCAATTCCCTTCAATTCATCTTCTGTTAATGGTCAATAGAGTGGGAGTTTATGAATGGTATGTGCCGACGACGACGATGGTATGGAAGCGTCAAGAGTCGTTGTCGCCATATAGAAAGCATTCGATCGCTTGTGTCTAGTCTAGACGTCGCGTCTCGTAGCCGCTACGGCGACTGACGCGACGCGTAGCAGTGTAGCCGCGTGCTACGAATGGTGAATAAACTAATACTCATACTAATAATCATATTATAGTGTGCGTATACAGGCCGCCATATAGTCAAAATTTTGACATTTTCGAAACTGTGTTGGAGGACATTTTGAAAATCACCTCCAACAGTACAAAACAAGTAATTGTATGTGGGGATTTTAATGTGGATATTTTAATTTCAGACAACTATACAGATAGAATATTGAGTTTATTTCGGTCATTTAAATTGGATCATGTTTTTTTTGAACCTACCAGAGTGACACCCACATCATCCACTTGTGTCGATAATTTTTTCTGTAGTTGTAATTACACCAGTAAGTCAATTTTAAATTCATTACCATCTGACCACTCAGGTCAAGAAGTAGTGTTCTCCGCTAATCGATCTACTGTAAATTTTGAAATAAAAACTAGACCGATTACTGCTGGTCGTGTGGAAAGATTCAATACCGTTTTGACTGAGAAATTGCCCAATATTGAATGTCTTTCTGATGATCCTAATGAATTATATACAAATTTCTTCACCGTTGTATTTGATGAGTATGATAGAATCTTTCAAGTTAAAAATAAAATCATTGGCACGTCTTTCAAATTTAGTGATTGGGCAACAATTGGTATAAGGAAAAGCAGAGACAAATTGTTTGAGCTGTACGAAATAAAAAGCTACACTAATAGTGACACATTTAAAGATTATGTTAGGGATTATTCAAAAACTTTCAAAAAGGTCTGCTTAGTCGCTAAAGCCAATTATATAAGTAATAAGATTAAAAGTGCGGACGATAAAATAAAGGCAGTTTGGAAAATTATAAATAACGAAACTGGAAAAATGAAACAACGCGATAATGATATTGTTCTAAATTCAGTCAAGGGACCTGTTGCTACTAACATAGAAGTAGCCCAAGAATTTGAGAACTTTTTTTCTAATATTCCAATAAAAACGACAGAACTTCTTAATTCTTCACCTTTTGTCTCTGCTTCGATACTTGAAAAACACATAAAACCTTGTAAAGATGAATTTAAATTTAAACATGTAAATGTAAACACTGTTATCAAAGCTTTTAAAGAAATTAAAGTAAAAGGAACAGAAGATGTATGGGGAATGTCTGTTAAGGCTTGTAGTAAAGTAATTGACACACTGGCTCCATATCTCGCCGCCATCTTTAATACATGTGTTGATGAAGGGGTCTTCCCAGACTTAATGAAATATAGCAAAGTAATACCCTTGTTCAAAGCTGGTGATAAAAGTGATCCTAGTAATTTTAGACCTGTATCTATTTTACCAGTCCTAAGTAAAGTTTTTGAAAAGATTATACTCAACCAATTGCTGTCTCATTTTAATAAACATTGCCTACTTCATAAACAGCAATTTGGATTTACAAAAGGACGTTCTACCACCGACGCAGGTGTTGCGCTCATAAAGCATGTCTTTGACGCATGGGAGGATTCTTGCGATTGCATAGGTGTCTTCTGTGACCTTTCAAAAGCATTTGATTGTGTTCAACATGAAACCCTATTGCTTAAATTAAAACATTATGGGGTCAAAAACAATGCACTTAAACTAGTTCAGTCCTATTTAGAAGGCAGGATTCAAAAGGTACAAATAAATGAAATAAAATCAAAGGGGTCTTTAGTTACAATGGGTGTGCCGCAAGGTTCTATATTAGGACCTTTCTTATTCTTAGTTTATATTAATGATTTGCCATGTGTTGTACATAATCTGTCAAACATTGTTTTATTCGCGGATGACACTTCTCTTATTTTTAAACTAAACCGAAGATCACCTCAGTATAATGAGTTAAATAGCACTCTTCAACAGGTTCATAACTGGTTTACTGCTAACAACCTGGTATTAAACGCAAAGAAGACTAAATGCATTAAATTTACCTTACCAAATGTAAATAGCTGTAGGGGTGACATTGTGTTAAATAGTGAGCGGCTTGATCTGGTAGACAGTACAGTCTTCTTGGGTATAACTATTGACGCCAAACTGCAATGGAGTCCTCATATATCTTCTCTGTCGGGGAGGCTTAGCTCGGCTGCGTATGCAGTGAGAAAAATAAGACAGTTAACAGACATAGCAACAGCTAGGTTAGTTTATTTCAGTTACTTTCATAGTATAATGTCTTATGGTATCTTGATGTGGGGCAGGGCATCCGATATTAACACAGTTTTTATTTTGCAGAAAAGAGCCATTAGGGCAATATACCAACTTCGCTGTCGGGAATCACTTAGAGAACTGTTTAAAGAAATAGACATCTTGACAGTTCCGTGCCAATATATTTATGCAAATATTATGTACGTTAGGAAAAATATCCACGAATTTAAAAAGAATTCTGATATTCACAAACGTAATACTAGAAATGGAAATAAACTAGCTCGTGATAACTATAGATTGGCTAAAGTCAGTACTTCTTTCGTGGGGCTCTGTGTACGCTACTATAATAAAATACCTGATGATATTGTAAATCTTCCAGAAAAAAGGTTTAAATGCCACGTGAAACGGCATCTATGTAAGAATGCGTACTTTGGATTGGATGAATATTTGAATGATAAGAAAGCTTGGTGTGTAGAGACTTCAGCTCGACACGAGAAACGCTGTGCTTAATCTAAGGTAATATTATTACTAAAATTTGTTTGTAAAAACCTACGTAATTGTGCAACATTGTAGTGCGGTCGACTATGCAATTGGGAAGCCATTAATTAGATTGTCGTGATAACATCTGGCTGACTGAGTATTCATGCTCACTAAAGTGTCCTGACTTGCGGTGGCGTGTGGGCCGGGTCGTTGGGTTCCCTCTAATATGGTTGAGCCCGGCGATGGCTGTCCCATACGTCAAACCCGTGAACGTGGTGCTGCTTGGGGGGACTGGTCTGCTCTAGTCGATTGCCGATTGTTTTATTGTTTATATAGTTTAGTTTTTCTACTTTGACTGGTTGCCTTCCTTTAATTTCATATTTCGTCTGCACTCTTTGTTATATTAATCAAATTGTATAAAATAATAATTACCTATGTAAAAATATTTTGAAAAGATGCAACGCCTGTGGAGTTTCTTCCGGCGGGTTCTTCTCCACAGAAGACAGCCAAATTGTGAACCCGCCTCGACGTCAAAAAATGATTTGTGAAATCTTACTTTGAATAAACACTATTTGACTTTGACTTTGACTTTGACTTTGTGATGTGATGATAGTTTGATCACGTTCAGTGTTATTCCGAAAGTGTTGGACGCTGGGGCAGGGCTGGTGATTTGCGTTATGATTGTTTCTCGTCTTCTTTTTTTGTGGGTTGTAATGTATGTCATCGACTGAAATCATTAACCCTGCCTGCCAGAATTACTTTTATTACAAATACTGTGTAATTTATAAAGTAGATAAAGAACCAATTCTATAAAAGTTTAATGAAAGAAAATTGATTAATAACCCCCAAACGCGACGGTTAAATAAAAGGTTAGGTGTTCTTATTCGAAAAAAAGTTACATATATTTATGAAAAACTCCGACATCATGTATTTTCGTCTAAGTAGGTGCCCGTGTAAGCGCCCGTGTAAGCGCAATTAAGTACAACCAAAAGAAATTTAACCGTCGGGAGCTCCCACTAACTGATTGCAGAGGTTTTTAAATTTTGTTTATAAAAAATATAAGAAATAAAAGGTTAAAAATTTAATTAAAAAAATATTTACCGATTGAACCTAATCTAAATACAGGCATCGAACAAAAATCAAAACAATCGAGATACCTATTACTGTGACAGGTAACTAATTTGATTTGAGTTTTACCATGTAACACTAAGTATAATAGTGAAAAAATATCGTAAAATTAATCGGAGTATTATAAATTTAATTCCACTAATAATAATAAAATGTTTATTTTCCAAAGACATTACAAGACCATAAAAATATTTCATACGGAGCCGACACTACTGTACCTATAGTGCCGCGTGACGGTCGAGCGGTCCAGACGTTGTTATACACAAGACTACAATTTTATTTATGAAATTATTTATAATTTTAACTTAATATTATTTAAAACTTTGAACAGACAAAATATGAGTAAGTACCTAAACTACCTAACTATAATTATATTTATATCAATATAAAACAGAAGTTAAAATATGACGTAATAATTAAACATGTTTGTTTAACAATCATAACGACGTGTTTATTGTTGTCCTGACTGTACATTATTGTGGTTTTCGTCTTGAATACTTCTGCTGATTGTTTCAAGCGCGATGGCTTGTCGCTGCATGAGCGTACTTAGGTTTGCAGCTTGTATCTGCATGACCTCCATAAGTTGTACAAACGCAGCAACTTTGAGCGAACTTTGGTTCGCAGCTTGCTGCTGCAAGATATCTACCAGTCGTTCCATGGCAGCGTTTTGTTTAACAGATTGCCTTTGTGCAGTCTCTGTGTGTCTGTTTAATGCTGCAGCCTGGTTTACAACTGCGTTTGCCAATCGGTCCAGCGCGGTTGTTTGGTTCGCACCTTGTACCTGTATAATTTCCAGTGCACCAACCAGTTTCTCGCTGGCATTAGCTGTGTGATAAATTAACATACATTCATTACAAAAATAATAAGCATGTCTGATTTTTCGCAGTGCGCATGTTGATAAAGAAGCGTTTTCTACCGACGTTAGGATATATATTTTAATTGCAAAGAAAAATATCACTCAGTTGTTCGCCATATTTTTTATTTATATTTTTTTTACATGTCAAAAGACAAAAACAATAAAAACCATGCAGTTTTTAACATCCCCTACACTGTAAGAGAAAAAACAAAAAATATTATAAATTTTTTCATGTACCCAAGTGATATTGAACATTTTAAATAATGTATCTGGAAGGAATCCTAATCTCCCGTCCAGACCGTGACCTAGGAATGCTCGGACTGGAAATATCCTCTTTCCGTACTTCTAAACTAAAAATTCGTTGACACGGCCTCAACTTAAAACCAGAAGCGGTGCGAACTTGGACTGTCTTTCTAACAACATCATCTCCCCCTTCAGACAAAGAGAAGCACAGAACATTGACGTGTCAATGACGTTAACACGACGTGCAATCACTCTACCTTGTAACGTCCAACCGAGTTTAGTATGGACAGCTACTAAAGAATCATTTAAATTTACTATGTTACTCGACAAAATCAACCCTGAAAAATCAGCCCCTATAAGTAAACCTATGTCTGTCTCATCGGTATCTGTCGGTGTGATATTGTGTACTCTAAGTGTATGTGTAAGATCGAAATCAGTATAACTTGGGACATTGTTACAAATACATGACTGCCCTAAAGCAGAGATTTTAAAGTTAAACTTTTTATCTACACTCTCTATGTTAACATTATACAGTTTATACTGTTTAGAAGCAAGTTCGACTCCTCCGAATAAAGCGTGTGTCAGAGTTTCTTCGCCCACAGGTGCTATTTGAGCTTCACCGCCACGTCCTCTCTTATGTATGAGCGTTGAGCCCCGTTGTCGAGAAGCGCTCGTACCGTGGCCTTCTTGTTGCCATGGACGATATTTACAGCTACGGTTTGAAGCAACGTATTGGTTTTACATTTCAAGGAAGACGACAAGTTAACTGACGCACCCGGAACTGTTTCTGTAGATGTTAAATTATTTGTCATTTTAGAACTGTCCTTCTTTTCTTCTCGATCATTACCGGTGCACAAAACAACAGAGTGTCTACGACCACAAACTAGGCACTTTATGAAAGCCTTACAGTACTTGGCATGATGGCCTCGCTTCAAGCAGATCACGCAAACTTTTTTCCTTTTTTAAATGTTCACGCCTCTCGTTTATAGTCATCTTTTGAACTTTGAAACAATCTAAACTTGAGTGGTTATCTTTTGCTTAGCTTTTATACTAGTCAAAAGACATCCAGCAGTAGGTTCGCTTGTATCAAAATCGTCTCTACCTGAGCATGAAGCAACATTCTCTTTCGACGAACCAGAGGTTTCCTTGAACGTTTTCCTGGCGATCGAGAGTCTATGCTCGCTATCCACTTCTTTCCTCAGGAAATCCAACAACTTGACGAGCTCATCGGAGACATTTCTACTGTTAGACTTGTTACGTTCCCATACTCGCAGTATTTCTTGAGGCAATGCAGATTCTACCATAGGAAGCAATAAAGCAGCAAACTTGTCTTTCGTGACGCCCAGAGACTCTAAAGCTCGTAGCTGTACACTTAATTTGTCGTAGAGCTCAGTGATAGATCTGTCTGTCTTTACCAAAACAAGCGATGTAACTCGCGAACATATACTTGAATTAATAGTTCATCTCGAGCGTTCTTGGATTTCAGCTGAGCCAAACAGTCTTTGTATGAGTTTGGTGGGAAACTCTCCACTAAGGTTTTGACGTCAGTATTATCCTCCATAGACTGGCACAAGTATTGATATTTGTCTATATCGTCTAAAGAGTCATCGTTGTCAATTTTTCTGAACTGGCCCCAAAAAGTCAACCAATTTTTTATATCGCCGTTGAAAGTGGCAAATTTCAACTTGGGTAACTTATAGTTCAATTTTGATGGGGTGCCGGTCACTACTTTTGAAGATGACATTGATGTCGAAGCCAACTTTATCCTGGTGTAGAGGTACACAAACCTTCCTCTATAATTGGTAGCATCCTCGACTTCCTTTTCGTAGACTTCTTCACTAAAATCTGTGGCCGTGATGGAATCTTTTATAAAGCGATCCAAGTCCTGAAGCGTTTTGATCGTTTCTTCCAGTTTTCTATATTGGATTTGGAAAGTCGCCCCCGAAATATCTCCACCACGGTTCAAAAACGATTCTATTTCATTGGCATTTTTTGTGAACAATCGCCTTTGCACTGATCTTTCCTTTTTTTACCGTCGGCTAATATTTCTTCTTTATTTTTGGTTGCGGTCGCCATAATGTTGATAAAGAAGCTTTTTCTACCGACGTTAGGACATATATTTTAATTGCAAAGAAAAATATCACTCAGATGTTCGCCATATTTTTTATTTCTATTTTTTTTACATGTCAAAAGACAAAAACAATAAAAACCATGCAGTTTTTAACAGCGCAAAACATCATGTAGGTACCTATTATCTGATCTCACTTGTTTTGTTGTTTTTTTTGTTGGATAGTCTACGGCTACCCTTATTGGTGTGAAGTCAGCCTAATTATATTTTTTGACATGGCAATAAATTGCTTAACTCGCACTTGGCTCTAGACCCTTCCGGTTTCTGACATTCACGCTGTCAAGACGTAAATCTTGTATTTTAATCATTTTTAAATAATATTTGTATAATGTGAAGATATTTGATGACCAAATATAGTCTGCACATTGATTGAACCAACCTCCGTTGTTTTTCTTTGGGATCCACTTCCAGCTGCACATTATTGGACTGAGCGACTGCTTCACAACAGGTCACGGCCCCAGACACAAAGGATCACCGACTACACGAGAACACGAGGTAGATCAATCTCAGCATCAATCCATTTTCATCTTGGATTTTACAAATATCTTTGTGCATTATTTCATCATGACAAATCAAGGTGCACCATTGCACAATGCGCCCCATGTGCTTTTTGGCGGAGCAAGCACTGTGGAGAAATTGGATGGATCCAATTATCATAGTTGGAAATTCTCAATGAAGATGTTGTTACTTGCGGAAGGATTATGGGATTTAATCGAGCGAACTGAGGATTTGAGTACCGCTGATGCCGCGCGTGATCAACGTGCGCTGGCTCGCGTTTGTCTTCACATTAAATCGTCCTTATATCAATATGTCCGAGAAGCCAAGACGGCCAAGGACGCATGGAAAAATCTATCAAGTATTTATGAAGATACTGGTCTCTATAGACGTGTACTATTGCTGCGACAACTGCACCGTGTTGAATACATAAAGTTTAGTGACATGTCACAATACATTGAGCATGTTATGTCTTTAGTGCATCAGCTCGGAGACATCGGCAAGAAAATAGAGGATGATGAAATTGCTGAAATTCTATTAAGTGGTCTGCCGGCTGATTTTGACACACTCGTCTCAAACTTAGAAACCTACTGCATTTCATCGAAACTTCAAAGCGATTTAGTGAGAGCTCGTCTTATTCAAGAAGAACACAGGAAGACAGGGAATGATAATAATACTGCATTTGTATCCCGAAACATAAAGTGCACTTACTGCCACAGAATGGGGCATATCAAGCCCAAGTGCTTTAAGTTCAAAAAGGATAAACAACAGAAGAAGAAAAAGGAAACTGAACCTGTCAGTGCTTTCTTTACTCGCAATCCAGTGGACATTTTCGTAGACAGTGGAGCATCATCTCACCTGGTGAACAGTGAGGACATGTTGGAGAATATTCAGAACACAAGTACACAGTCAATATCAATTGCCAATAATGAGAGACTTTCAAGCAATAAAATAGGACAATTAAATCTCAGTTTTAATAAAGAGGTAAGAACATTTAAAAATGTTATGTTAGTCCCAAATCTATCCGCTAATATCCTATCAGTGTCAAAGCTTTGTCATGATGGTTATTCTGTATATTTTAATAAACTAGGGTGTTTTATTTATAGTAAGGATTGTAAAATATCTGGCAACTTATTAGCTATAGCTAAATGTACAAATGGTATCTATAAATTAGATGGGTCTGTCGGTGATAAGGGTAGGTATTCGCATAGTAGGATGCATTCTTTGCTCATGCGAACTAGGCAAGAGACACCGAGTGCTGCAGTTGCTGCCTCTGCCCCATCTTCAATGGACTTATGGCATTATCGGCTTGGTCACCTTCATAAATCAGGTATGTGTACCTTAAAGAAGCTTGCATGTGGTGTGTCATTTCAGGAAGAAGATATGAATAGCTGCGAGGCCTGTCTTCAGGGGAAGCTATCGGCCGAACCTTTCCCGAAGGCCAGCACCAGCCGTACAACACAACCGCTGCAGCTGATACACAGTGATGTGTGTGGACCTTTACCGGAGGCTAGCTGGGGAGGAGCGAAATACCTTGTCACCTTCACTGACGACAATACTAGGAAGAGTTTTGGATACCTTATGAAGAACAAATCTCAGGTAATTGATTGTTTTATTCAATTTAAAGCTATGGTTGAAAAACAAAAAGGTTTGCCAATTAAATGCTTACGGACTGATAATGGTGGTGAATATTGTAGTAAAAGGTTCACTCAATACTTGAGAGAACATGATATTATTCACCAGACCACTATTCCTTATTCACCTGCTCAAAATGGAGTCGCAGAGCGCTTAAATCGAACCTTGTTCGAAAAAGTACGATGCATGTTGCAGCATTCTGGCCTTTGCAAACGTTTTTGGGGAGAAGCTGTTATGGCAGCTTTGCATTTAAAAAATAGATCTCCCACGTCGTTTTTGGCAGGGCGCATACCTGAAGAGGTTTGGACCGGGTCTAAAGTGGACCTTAGTCATCTCAAGGTGTTTGGCTGCACTGCTTTTTCCCTCGTACCTGCGCATGAGCGAGATAAGCTAGACGCTAAGGGGAAGGAATATATATTTGTGGGTTATTGCGATACTTCTAAAGGTTATCGTTTGGCTGACCCCATTAATCCCACAAAGGTCATAAAGTCGCGTAATGTTGCATTTATTGAAAATAGATTCTTTAATCCTAATTCAAAGCCCCTATGTGAAATGTCGAACAATGATTTTATTTATATTGACAGCTGTGATAACAAACAAATCTGTGATAATAATAGTAATGAAATGAATAATATTTTAAATAATTCGAATAATTCCAATAATAATATTAATAATGAATCCCAATTAAATCATGAATTTTATACTAATAATGTTAATGATGTTTTGTCTTCTTCAGGAGGAGAGTCTGACGAGTACCGAACCGGAAGCGACGATGAAACCAGCTCAGCTGATTCGTCAGTGGAAGAGCGGGGCCTGCAGCCCTTGATCTCGCCGTCTGCATCAGCTTGTGAGCGCCAGGAGACTCGTCCTGAGACCGTCTCTATGGATGGTGATCGTCCTCGTCGCACTACACGTAATGTACTCCCTGCGAGATTTTTAGATTACGATTTGTCTTTGCTCGCTCAAGGTCTCTCACCTTTAATAGACGAACCACAAACCTACGAGGAAGCAGTTAGTTGCTCCAATAGCAAGCAATGGCAGGACGCCATGCAATGTGAGTACAATGCTCTAGTTAGTAATAATGTATGGGAATTGGTAGACAGACCCATCAATAAAAATGTCATTAAATGTAAGTGGGTTTATAAAACTAAATATGACGCTTCAGGTAAATTTGACCGTTTTAAAGCGCGTTTAGTTGCTAGAGGTTTTACACAACGTGAAGGTATAGATTATAACGAAACGTTCTCTCCAGTCGTACGACATTCAACAATGAGAATATTATTTTGTATTGCTAATCAATTTGACTTAAACATAGATCATTTGGATGTCGCGACGGCATTTTTGAATGGAGATTTAAATGAAACCATTTACATGGAACAACCTACAGGTTTTTGTAATAATAACAATAAAGTTTGTTTATTAAGAAAAAGCATTTATGGTCTAAAACAGGCAAGCCGTATGTGGAACTATAAAGTACATAGTCTCTTATGTGATCATGGTTTTGTTCAGTCTGAATGTGAACCCTGTGTGTATATAAAGGGTGATCAAAATAATTTAATTATATTAGCCTTGTACGTTGATGACTTTTATGTATTTTATAGCGCCAATAGCTCGCATAAGTGTAAATTATTAAATATTTTAGAAAATAAATTTAATGTGAAAAATTTAGGTACACTTAAGAGCTGCCTAGGTATCAATGTAACAAGAGACAAGTCTAAAGGTTTCTTAAAACTAGACCAGGCTCAATATATTAAGAAATTGCTTGTACGTTTTGGTATGGAAAAATGTAAAGCTGTGTCCACACCTATGGAGGTTAACTGTAAACTAATTAAATCTGAAAATGGTGACTGTTTACAGGATGATGTCTTTAACTATCGTCAGCTGTTAGGTAGCTTGATGTATCTGTCTGTATGTACTAGGCCAGATATATCTTATGCATGTAGTCAGCTTAGTCAGTTTAATAACTGTTTCGATAGGACGCATTGGCTCGCAGCAAAGCGTATTTTGCGTTACTTAGCAGGTACAATTCACTACTCTCTATGTTTTCATAAAAGTAGGGATTGGTTTTTGAATGCTTATACAGACGCAGACTGGGCCAATGATGTGACAGATAGGAAATCCTATACTGGTTATGTCATTCAGTTAGGAAATGGTACAGTTAACTGGGAATCTCGAAAACAAAGATGCGTAGCTTTATCAAGCACAGAAGCTGAATACTTAGCTATAGGTGATGTCTGTAAAGATATTTCATTTATTAAAAACTTGTTATCAGAGATCATGCCTGGAAAAATGGATTGTACTATTTATAATGATAACCAAAGTGCACAGAAACTTTTGCAAACTAAGGAATACTGTCACAAACGCACTAAACATATAGACCTCAGGTATCATTTTGTGAAGGACTTGATTTCTAGTAATTTTATTAATGTAAAGTATTTACCCACAGACAAAATGATAGCTGATGTGTTAACAAAACCTTTAGGTAAAATAAAACATAATGACTTTGTAAAGAAAATGAATGTTTATTAAACTTTTTGCTAACTAGATCATGACAGAATGTAATATTAATAATTTGTAATAGGTAGTTTATATAATATTACTCACCATAACTTTTAATTGTATAGCTTGCTGATGTAGAGCTGTAATGTTTTTATTTATAGCATATCTAAATATTTGTAAATGCAGTGTCAATTCAAATTTATATGAATTTAATTCTCTTTATTATTGCAAATTTATAAGAGTTTAATGTAGAGCTTATAATCTTATTATGTGTTTTGCTGCTATGTGTAATTGACTCTGCATATTATTTTAAAACCAATACAGGGTGCCCTAGAGGGGAAGTGTTGGATAGTCTACGGCTACCCTTATTGGTGTGAAGTCAGCCTAATTATATTTTTTGACATGGCAATAAATTGCTTAACTCGCACTTGGCTCTAGACCCTTCCGGTTTCTGACATTCACGCTGTCAAGACGTAAATCTTGTATTTTAATCATTTTTAAATAATATTTGTATAATGTGAAGATATTTGATGACCAAATATAGTCTGCACATTGATTGAACCAACCTCCGTTGTTTTTCTTTGGGATCCACTTCCAGCTGCACATTATTGGACTGAGCGACTGCTTCACAACATTTTTAACCGACTTCTAAAAAGGAGGAGGTTCTCAATTCGACGCGTATGTTTTTTTTTGTGTGTTTGTTATAAGATATCTCCGCGGTCAGAGTAGGTACTACGTACTGAGCCCACTATAGATGACTGTTAGCAGTAGAAGTCTTTTGGTCGAAATGATGGTAATTATATTAGCTGGCACTAGGGAGTGCAATCTTGCAGCAAAATAATCAATCTCGGTATTTGCAAGATTTTAAAGGTCTAATCTTGCAAGATCTTGGTATTTGCGAGATCTCGCTTTACAAACAAGTACAATTTAAATAAAAAGTTACTAATAGTCGTCAATGAATGCATTTGACGTCATAAAATAGCCTTAAACGAAGAAACTAGCGCCTCATTAACTGTATAATCCTTTTTTAAGGCTGTATTTTAATTATTGTGAGTATGGTATTCTATTCAAAGTATTGAAACTTGGTAAACTCTTGTATAGCCGTACTCTCGAACGGTCATGGAATATCATCATCTCAGCCGAAAGACATCCACTGCTGGACAAAGGCCTCCCCCTGTGATCTCCACAATGATCGGTCCTGCGCTGCCCGCATCCAGCGGCTTCCCGCGACCCTCACCAGATCGTCGGTCCACCTCGTGAGGGGCCTGTCCACACTACGTCTTCCGGCGCGCGGTCGCCATTCGAGAACCTTTTTGCCCCAACGGCCGTCGGTTCTACGCGCAATGTGCCCAGCCTATTGCCACTTAAGTTTAGCTAAGCATAGTGGCTGGTTATACTCTTCGGTCTTCTGTATAACCTGCCGCAGCGTGTGGATGTGGTCTATGGTACTAAAGCCCTTTCGGAAACCGGCTTGTTCGGGAGGCTGGAAGTCGTCGAACCTGCGCGCGAGACGATTCGTGATTGTATTCGTCATGGAATATGTTACTCGTACTGCACAATCTTGCAAATCTCGCGAGATCGCGCGTGATTTTTGATGCAAGATTGATCTTGCAAAATTAGTGCAAGATCTTGGTATTTCGAGATCTCGGTATACCGAGATTGCACTCCCTAGCTGGCACCGACTCCACCGACTCCAAGATTAAGTGTATAACAATGTCTACACATGTTTATATGATGTTACAATTTATGTAAATAAGGAATATTAATAGCCATAATAAATTTCTATGCTTTCAGCAACATTTATATTTTATTTTTAACTTTTTAGTGTAGGTTAGGACCTTGAAGGCGGTTTTATATATTTTTTTAAATTATCTTTTTATTTTACCCTTTATAATGAAAATTAACCATGACAAGTTACTCACACAAAACTTTAATTTGTTTTGTTTAGTTCATAATTAATTGATGGTCAGGGTTGCTACTAGGCTCTCTTTTCAGCCATTTGTGATAGACTTCACTGATGGGACGACCTGTAAGCACAAAACACCGTTGAATTAATTCATACTTCACACTTCATTCATAGCGATATATTCTTCTTCGTGTGGGTTCAGAACTATAAAATTTTAGATTCTTCTTTATTTAGAATGTGATGCGTATTATACAACTTCACGCTTAGGTAGTACCTGTAATAAATATAATATGTCTATTATATGCAGATTTTCTCACTATGTTTCTTTTACAGTCTTACGTTTGAATTTTAAATTCTAAAACATTGCTATACTTGATTGGACTGTAACCTAAGTTTTCCGAATGGCGAACAACTGACCAAACCACTACGATACCGACGACGCTCGCCCGTTTAGTCCACGGAAAAAATCTTAAGTTGTTATCTTCACTTGGAGTTTTCATATCTTTAATCTATGTCTAGTTTAAAGAATATATGAACCAAAACCGCATATTTCTTGTTGTTTCAATTATAACAAAAGCAACGCAATGAGTGTGCTGTTGTTTATTGAAGAGTTTTCGTTTTAGTCTTCTACTCCGCCATCAGATATAATCCAAATTTATATGAAACCATTTTGAGTACAAGTAAAATCTATAAAACAAAAAAATATTGAAATCGATTGATAAGAAGCCGAGATATTGCCAAAACAATTTACCGATCGGGTATAACGGCATCGTCAATTTAGGAGTTATTTCCTCATAACTTAAAATTTAATCATCCAATCTTAGCGAAATTTTTATGGTACCACCCTGCAAGTAAACCTGGTCGATTAAAAAAAGAATTTTGAAAATCGGTTCCCAAATTGGCGGAGATATCTTATAATAAACACACGAAAAAAAAAAACATACGCGTCGAATTGAGATTCTCCTCCTTTTTTGAAGTCGGTTAAAAAGAGGATTTCAATTATACACACTACTACTCGCTCGTATGTTCCTACATCATCTTGTTTTCATCTTTTTAGTTCGCTTTTTAATCAGTCGGGTTTTTAGATTTTTTTAATTTACTTTTTTGTTACATTATTTATTGTTGTTAACACCTTGTTTATTTAAATTTGAGATGAGATAATAATATATTATAATATTTTATTATGTTGGTTTGAGCAGTTGTTAATCGTACTAATACTAATACTATACCTACTACTAATATTGTGTGTGTGTGTGTGTGTAAGATTGTAATGAATAAATAAACCAAAAACTACTGAACCGATTTCATAAATTCTTTTACCATTAGAAAGCTACATTCACCCTGAGTAACATAGATAGGCTGGCTACCTTTTAATCGCGGGAAAATGCCTCATTCCCACGGGAAAAACTGTTAACGTGGGCGAAGCCGCGGCGGAAAGCTGGTACAAAATAAAATAAATTTAAATCTGTAATAAATACGTATGAGACTTAGTTAGATAGTAAACGAATGACTAATGAATGACATACCAATAATTGCCTTCGTTTCTTCTATAGCTGTCGTCACCACAGTTTGTATGTTTTGATGAAGCTTACAGATGTAGGGCCACTTACTCCCAGATTCGCTGCAGGTAAAAATATAAATTGAGCGTTCCTCATTAAGACGCCCACAATGATGGTCAGGGTTGCTACTAGGCTCTCTTTTCAGCCATTTGTGATAGACTTCACTGATGGGACGACCTGTAAGCACAAAACACCGTTGAATTAATTCATACTTCACACTTCATTCATAGCGATATATTCTTCTTCGTGTGGGTTCAGAACTATAAAATTTTAGATTCTTCTTTATTTAGAATGTGATGCGTATTATACAACTTCACGCTTAGGTAGTACCTATAATAAATATAATATGTCTATATTTTTAGTTGATAAAATTACTCACCATCAACAGTGTTGAACTCGCCGGTTTTTGTTAAATCAGATATCCCAGAGTGTAAGACAGAGTTATCAACTCCCAACACCTTTAGAACTTGCTGGAGTTCGTCCTCGCTCTCTGGATGATACAGCAAAGCTCCTTCGGTTTCGCACGTCCGTTTAGCGTCGGTCCATACAGCCGACTCGTGATGATACTTGTAGTAATTATTCAGTGACTTAATGAAGATGTAATCTATCCGAAATGCATCTGAAAGATATCACTAATAAGTTTTTTAGACTACCTAATTGTAATTTAATTTAATGAATAATTATGTGTGTTGTGATTCGTTGTGATGTGACACACAGCCATATGACCAGGCAGAGCCTATATGTATGATAAATACATCTATCTATCTTCTATCTATATAATGAAACTGTACAGGTCGAAAATCTGTACATAGAAAAAAAAGCGGTGGTTGTCTGTAAAGTCGGTTTACTGACGATAGTTCAACGTGACAACGTTGTGCCTCTTTGTCGCTCGTTCCGCGCTCTCGCTTGCACTTCGAGCCTTAAATGGAACGCCTCAGCCGCGCGGTAACGCCGCATTGAGTCATGTTTTTTCGTGCGTGCTGCCGACTCCATCGAATTATAAGACGTTGTCACGTCAATAATGCTTAAAATCGAGTCAGGGGGATGTAAGAAGTGTCTGTTTGTCGGTTTGTCTGTTTGTACGGGCTATCTCAGAAATTATTGGATCTATTTAAATGAAATTTTGTATGATGCTATCCCCGGTCAACATCTTAGATACTTTTCATCCCGGGAAATAATAGCTCCTGTGGGATAATTAAAAAAGTATAGTAACTTACATACTGATTACTGCTCAGTACATTATACGGGCTAATCTCCGAAACACCTGGACCAATTTAAATGAAATTTTGCATGGTGGTAGTACCACTACGTATCTACATCTTAGATACTTTTTATCACGAGAAAATATAAAATCCTACGGGAAACTTGTGCACGGAAAAGCCGAAAAACAACGCGGGCGTAGCCGCGGGCGGACAGCTAGTATTATAATAAAACTGAGAATCGGCGTGTCTGTACATTGATATGTTTATAAAAAAACTGATTGTAGGTGATAAAGGGTGTGTAGCTGAACACAAAAATACAAGTTTTGTAAAAAAATGTCCGACTGTCTGTCTGTCTGTCTGTTTGTATACGCTAATCTCTGGAAGTACTGGACGGATTTTAATGAAACTTCACAGTAATATAGCTTATATATGAGAATAACACATAGGCTACTTTTTACCGCGGGAAAATACCTACTTCTTTCCCACGGGAATACCTGTTAACGCGGGCGGAGCCACGGGGCGGAAAGCTAGTACATACATACTTATATAAATATACAACATCCAGGCATGTACAGGACGTCCCACGGCTATGCAACATGGAGGGAAAGTACCCTAAATTTCTGACACTATGTTATTTAGAAAAAAATAATCCTTATGATGAAGTCTTTCGATGGGTATGATAAAACTAGAGGTTTATTTTTCTCGTATAGCGGGTTCGATTCCCGGTTCAACCATGTAATTATTTAAAAATGTATTAATGCAGTTTTTAGAAATAAAATAAAGTCTGTTGCCCTGGGCGGGATTTGAAGCCGCGACACTGTGCTTCGAAGGAAGACATATTACCAGAGCAACTAGGCTACACGGCTATCACTAAGAATACGAATTTAAAGAAAGGAACATACCAGAGAAAACGATGAATAAGAATATAATAAGGAGTTTAAGCGCCATCTTTGTCATCCGACACAATATCACAAGTCAGCAACACAACTAGTATTATATTATCTGTGGCAACACTAATTAGTAGGATACAAGAACTTGCGACCGAATAACAATTTCAGGACCCAACCGTCCCTTTTATACGTATCCATTGCCTCAATTATTTGAATAAAATATTACTTTTAATGAAATTATCACAAATAACCCATTTAGAGTTCCGTACAATAAAGGAAATAAATAAATAGTTTAAAAAACACTAAAAAAACACGCTTTTACAAACAATACCGTCTTCACCATAATTTGATTGTAAAAGCGTGGGGCGCTGTAACAGGAAAGTTAAGTTGTTTACGAAGAACAGTTGAAGAGTTCCTTCCTCGATCATCATATAATTTAATAATTTCAAACTATACCCCTTATTAGCTCTCGGTATTAAATTGAAATTCATATAAAATATTAGGTCTGTAATACCTGTAACAAAATAAATCAAGACAATGAACAGAAACAGCAATTTATACCGCATATTTTGAAACTCGCAACTACTCGCAAGGGAATCAAAACCATAACTGTCACTTATATTCCTATAGGTTTGTACGGAACCCTCGGTGCGCGAGTCCGACTCGCACTTGGCCGGTTTTTTACTATCGGTATGGTGACCGCATCCTACGCGTACTCGAGTTCAGGATGTGCATTTCCTTTTAGTTTTATCTATCCATCCTTCTATATGTGAATTATTAGCTCTTGAGTTTGTTGAGTTTGTTGGAGGGGCTTGAGCCCACCTTAATTTAATTAGCACTAGTAAGTAGGTAGACTGTAATGTGAGTTGGCCGACAACACACTCAATCTCATATGAATTTCTTCGCAGGTGTGAACAAGTTTCCTTACAACCTGACCGCAATAGGTAAGAGGGTCTAATAAATTACATTAGATGTAATTATCTATTTCTGTTATATTCTATTACTTACTAGCTGTCCACCCGCGGCTATTCCCGCATTGTTTTTTTTTCACATTTCCGTGCATTTTCCCATAGGAATGAGGTATTTTCCCGCAGTTAAATCTTTCTAAGATGTTGACCAGAGATATAAGGTACCGCCATGCAAAACTTCATTCAAATTGGTCCAACAGTTTCGGAGATTAGCCCGTACAAACAGACAAACAGATAAAAAGACAAAATTAAAAATATATATGTTACGGCTAAAACCCGAAGTGCGGCTACATCTAGTTTTAGCCGGTTAGAACTAGGTATAGCCACTTACTCTTGGTTAAACCTAGTACGAGCCGATTGGTTTCGGGTAAAACTAGGTCTATCCTTCATCATGCCGGCTACAACTAGGTCCGGCCATTCCCTGTTGGATAAAACTAGATCTATCCGATATCATTCCGGCTAGAACTAGGTCCAGACTATCCCTGTTGGATAAAACTAGATGCAAACAAGTTGAAACAAGTAACAGGCGCCTGGCTCACGAGAGTCGCGCGCCCCTGCCGCCCGCCACCCGTACACCCGCGTTTGCCCTTGCGCGCTTTGAGTTACACTACTAAGACACGCGCTGCTGCTGCAGACAGTGAGTCACTCGCTAGTAGACCTGCAGTAGATCAGCAGCACCGGGCGCTCACAACCTGCAGAGGTGCGTGCCTCGCTATGCCCTTCACCGCGCCGCTGCTGCAGATGCTGTGAGTCATGAATGTGGCGCGGGACACCCATCTAAGTTTTATCCAACAGGGATTGTCTGGACCTAGTTCTAGCCGGAATGATATCGGATAGACCTAGTTTTATCCAACAGAGAATGGCCGGACCTAGTTGTAGCCGGCATGATGAAGGATAGACCTAGTTTTACCCGAAAACAATCGGCTCGTACTAGGTTTAACCAAGAGTAAGTGGCTACACCTAGTTCTAACCGGCTAAAACTAGGTGTAGCCGCACTTCGGGTTTTAGCCGTAACATATATATCTGTATAATGTTCTACGCAGCGGTTCTCAATCTTTTTTGGTGACGGAACCCTTTTGAAAAGCAAAATACTTGACGGAACCCTACAATAAAACAACAGTTTTCAAAAGTGTATTCTTAATAATAAGCATAATAAAAGTACAATGTAACAGTCACAAGTAGATATCGGGGAGATATCAAACTTTGTATCACTATCTATGTGGGGGACATCTGTGAGTGGCGCAGAAGGGTGATCAGCTCCCGGTATAGGAACTATTTCACCCCTAATCCCAGCCTGATGATGCCACTCATCCGTTTGTAGTACCTAAGCTTTCCCTCCTATTCGCGCGCATCGCCTTCAAAAATGTGTCGCGCGGCCCGCTTCCCTTGGCCCCCAGTCGCAAGTACGGTAACCGGGGATGCGCGGAGTGCGGACGGACGAGCCGCGGGCGGATGGCCACGGTGTCGGCTAGGTGCCTCTACCGGGCCCCCACCCCGCAAGCCCGCCGCACCGCCCCAGCCCGCCCTACACCCGAGGGTTTTGAGAGCTTGCCCCACAGTTTTCCCTCCTCTATCAGGTTCGCGAAGAGTAGTAGTTCTGCCTCTACTCAGCATCATGGCACCATCAAGGTGCTCTGGTTTTACTGCTGCCCCTGCGTCATCCCCTCAAACTCACTAGTAGCCCTACAAAATCTTTAAGATGTTTCCTAACGTTGTTGGTTCAGCTAATTCGTTCATCCTGTCTGTACCTATAATCTCCCATCTGGACATCGAAAACATTGGACACTCTGCGAGGAAGTGTTGTTGTATCACTATGATCATTACTAAAAGCTACCATTATTAATACTCTTCCCGAAATATTACATTCGTCTCATTATCTAAAAGCCAAAATTGTTTAAAGTTTAACTTCTACCACGTGTGAATTGTACACATGACCTTTTTTTCTAAATTCTCGCGGAACCCCTACAGAAGTATCGCGGAACCCCAGGGTTCCGCGGAGCACACTTTGAGAATGGCTGGCCTAGTGCTTCAATATGATCCACGGTCACAGTGCATCCCTTCAAATCTGTACACACTAAGTCGATTAGGGTCTCGCTGTGGGACGTGAAATGGGTGGGTTCCTTTACTAATTGCGTAAGCCTAAAACAGTCCAGAAAGTTTTCAATTTTTTTCAAGCTGTCATTTACAACCCCGAGGAAATTAACGTTAAAGTCTCCTATTAAAATTACATGGTCTGCCCACGAAAATGCCACTAAGCTTGAAGACAGTGCATCAACAAATGTATCTATTGCTAACCATGGGGGCCTATACCCCGTTCCAATTAAAACCTTAAGTCCATCTATTGTGATTTTGAGCCACATTTGTTCAACTTCCGTGGTGTGTGGATGCGTTAGAACGCGAGCGGTAATCCCCCGACGAATATAAAAACCTACGCCGCCGCCTCGCGAGCGTAGCCCCGGTGGGCGCGGTATGTGCCGTAGCCGATACCCAGGCACGGCGGGGGCGCGACCCTCCTCTCTCTGTCTTAACCACGTCTCGTTAATGGCCATAACGTCGACGTTGTGACGATGCATGACCACCAAGAATTCGTCATGACGTGTACCGAGTGAACCCGCATTAAAAAGACCAACTATTAGTTTACGCTTGCTATCCATTGCTTATTATTATAATTAAGTAATGCTCTGCAGAGCCCTTTATTACATCAAAAGACTGACGAAATCGGTGGCCATAAGATATGACTTTAAATAGTATGCGGTAATGAAATACTAATCTATTAGGCGTAAAAAATAACTTGTGTATATAAAATTTAAAAGTGTGCGTGTTGTAATAATAACAATATGTAGAATAATAAAATAATGATATATATAATATACATATCGGCCAAAATCGTGATTTGAAGCACAGGGAAACGTCAAAGCAATGCAGAAAAATACAGTACAATAACATCACAATACGGCGAGTGGACAGACAAATCTTGAGTAGGCAGACATTAAAAAAGTAACAGTAAATGATATATAGTAATGAATAGAATATATAGGGCGTTGTTAAATGCTGGTGTCGGCATCCATTTTCCGAACAAGGTCTAGGCCAAAAACCCGCTCAAGGTCCGACTCGGACCTTATACGATGTAGGGGGGCTCCGTGACTTTGACGAACGAATATTTTCCCTTCCCGCGTCCATGCATAGCTCCAATCTGCAAGCTTCCGAGCCCTGCGAGTACGGTTGAACAGGGAGCGATTCTGGCGGGTGAGCCTCTCGTTCACGTAGAACGGCCGCGGCTCGCCCGGCACTCCCACGCCTTCCGTAGTGGCGCCACGCCGAACGCGCGCAGCCTTTAGTATCTCGTCCCTAGTCGCGCGCCTCGCGAGCCGCACGGCGATGGGGCGCGGGCGCGGCGGGGCGCCCTCCTTGCTGGCTTGCACGCCACCGACGCGCGCACAGCTGACCAGGTCGTGCTCTGCGAGCGACACACCCAACTTGGACAGGCATGTAATAACAACATGCGTTGTATTTTCAGCACCGCTTTCAGCTATGCCTGTAAGGTCAAGGTCGTTGAGTAGAAGCTCCTGATCCCGGTCGGCTATGTCCAGTTTCAACTGCAACACCGTAGACTGCAATGCTTGCATGGTCCTGCTGACTTCCAGGTCCTCGCCCGCAGTTACTTTATTTTCCTGCACTTCCATCCTTTTTTCTAATGAGCTTAGACGCTCTTCGCACGTCTCCACCTTTTTCTTAAGGCGAGGTGAGCTCAACGACTCCCAAATTTGTGGTTAGTTTTTTTAACTATTCTGATATTAAATTAAACAATTTTGACTGGAAAAAAATATATATGAAAGGTGAAGATATTTACGAGGGCCGTTAATTATTCAGTACACGATTGGATTAACTTCACTCGATAGAAAAAAATCACAAAGTTGCCTCTTTTTCTACTTTTAATCTAACTATTTGAAGAACAGAAGCACATTTTAAACAAAAGATTTTTACTATAATTATTGTCATAGCTTAAACTAGGGCACAAGATAGTTTTTAGTATTTTATTTACAAAATTAATATGCTCACAATTCAAAAATATCTACTTTTGAGCACGTCGCTGGGGCGCTCGGAAGAGCGGGAGTCGTTGTCAGTCGCGCTCGAGCGCTTGCGAAGGTTGAACCTGTGCCAATTTTTTCCCGCTCCGCGCCGCGGCCGAATTTATATTATCACGACGATCAATTGACATTATTCTTTGTAAAATATATGATATACCTGTACAAATAGCTTTTGTTAATAGTTTGTATTACCTTTGTGTGTGTTTTTGTGATAATTAAAATATGGGAAACAAAAAAAATAAGAAGAAAAAGTTAACTAAATGGTCAAAAAGAAACCTGCACCGAATAATTGCGCAAAGGATTAAAGAGTAAGTAAGACATGTTTTTTTTCTCATGTTCGCTTTTAGATGTGTAGAACTTTATATTTTCCAGCAAGCAATAAATTACAAAATAAGTACCTACCAACCTGAATAATAATTTCTACTATGAATTGTACGAAAATTGTTTTACCTACCTATTCACATAGATAAATTACTATAATTTACTTCTATGAAATAATATTAGTTACTAAAAATACAAAAATAACTTTACATCATAATGCCACAGAGCACAAATATCAGTAGGTAAACTAATGATCACGATATTTACAACACTAGAACTAAATAATAGTTCGTAAAAAATACGAGAATAATCTTGCATCAAAATGCCACAGAGTACAAATATCAATACCTAATCTAATGATCGCGATATAATATACTATTGAAAATTCGTGAGTGATCTGATTACAAATTATTAGCTGAACTACTAATTTTTTTTTGTAAATTGACCTCCATTTTATTGTGTTTTATTTAGAAGATTATTGATAATTTTAATTTTCAGACAAGCGAATTCTACTAAAGAGAATGCAGATGAAAACAATATTTCCACGACGGAGCTGCCTGATGAGTCACTATTGTTGTAAGATATGAAATAAATATAAGACTATTTAATATTTTACATTTAGTTTATCATTTATTATTGACATAATGATTTATTTTATTTTTAGCGGTGAAAGTTGCACTGCAAAAGATACCAATGAAACAAATCAGGCGCCTCTGGTGGAGTTGCATACAGTTTCACCTACACTGTAAGTAGTGAATATCTATTGTATCCTTAACAATATATTAGACATAGATTAACCCAAATAAAGAAAATATCTTTTATTCATTCTAGACGTGAAAGCACTAGGAATAATATAGGAAGATGCTCAACGCCTTTAGTGGAGCTTCGTACACTATCACCAGGATTTTTTGAGTAAGGCTATATAAAGAAATATAAAACTATTAAATACATATATTTTTTTAAGCTAATAACAATATGCTAATTAATATTAGCTATAATTATGCATAATATTTATTTTTTTAATTCCAATTTCAGACGTGAGTATTCGCCTACAATAGAAAAAATAGAAACAAGCCAGGCATCTCAGTTGGATGTGCGTACAATTTCATCGTCACCGACACCGTAAGTAGAATATATTATTATCTGAAAATGTATTCGAGCATTAAAACTATTCAGTACTAAAATGTTTATTTACAACTAGCTGCCTGCCTAATTGTATAAAATATTTTCGTTTTTATTTCAGTCATGAAAGCATTATTACTGTCACAGAAAATGTAGAAAGATGCCAAACGCCCTTGACAGAGCTGCGTACTACACTAGGAGGATTTTTGGAGTAAATATATAGCAGAGTATATAATAAAAATAAAAATACATACCTTATTTATTTCTAACTCTAATACAATACAAATAAATATTATTTGTAAATGATTTGTTAATAATTCTGTTCTCATTGTAGATGCGAAACTTCACCTATAGAAAATATTGATACAAATCAGGCACCTCTGATAGAACTGCAGAGATTTTCGCCGTCACTGTAAGTGCTTGCTGTCTTGTAATTTATTTTTTACACTTTCTTTATTATGATGTATGTAACTAAAAGTTAATATGTTTTGTATTTTTGATTTCTTTTATTTCAGACGTGAAAGTGACTTATTTATCACAGAAGATAATAACACAGAAGGATGCCGCATGCCCTTGATGGATATACGAGCAACTTCAAGTTCACCGTAAGTGTTATTATGGTGTTACAGAAAAAGATTGCATGTCGTAACATCTTTGGGTCGAAATTAGTACTCATCTAACTTTTATATTCATTGTTATATTTTAGGGAATAAATGATAACAAAATTCTATGTTTTAGGGACGAAACACAAGCTACATTCACTATAGAAAAAGAAAATGAAGATGTTTCTATCGAAACCAATGTGGGGCGTAGATTACTAGATATCCAATACTTTTTTCAAGAGCTGCAGGAAATATCCGCACATGCCTCGTTATTCAAGTGCGATCTCAGCACAATAAAATTAACTGGCGAAAAGCGAATTGGGCTTCAATCAGAATTTAAATTCAAATGCGAGTTATGTGGAAAAGATTTCAAAATTTCTTCTGATAACCCCAAACATACCGACCATGTTGATGTTAATACTGCTGCATGCTCAGGCATAGTTGCTGCTGGTATTGGATACTCACAATTTGAAGAAATATGCAGTGCTATGGATGTGCCCGTATTCACAGAAAGGTATTTTGCTAAAGTACAAGACCAGGTGTTTAACGAATGGGAAGCCAGTGCCGTAGAAGCAATGGAAAAAGCAGCTAAACGGGAATATGATGCAGCTATTGCAGAAGGTCGGGTAAAAGATGGCATACCGGTAATTGACGTCTATATTGATGGTGCTTGGAGCGCACGCTCCTATGGAAATAACTACCGGGCTCTTTCAGGAGTTGCTGCAATAATTGGCAGAAGATTCGGAGAGGTTCTATTTATCGGCGTAAAAAACAAGTACTGCCTTATTTGCGCAAGAGCAGAAAAAAAAGAAGAAACTCCGAAAGATCACGTATGCTATAAAAATTATGAGGGTTCATCATCTAGCATGGAGGCTGCTATAATTTGTGAGGGATTCAAACAATCTTTAGAGATGTATGGTCTTATTTACGGAAACGTAATAGGCGATGGAGATTCCTCCACATACGCAAAAATAATTGAAGCGAACCCGTATCCCAATCATGTTGTAAGTAAAATAGAGTGCCGTAATCACTTATTACGTAATATGTGCAACAAGTTACGAGCCATCACGAAGACAACCAAATATCCACTAGAACATAGAAAATTGATGACTGATAAAAAAATCATGAGCGCAAGAAAAGTTATAACAACTGCAATCAAGGAAAAAAGCGAACACGTCAGTGAAAGGGATGAAGCTATTAAGGAGCTTCACGAAGACATTTCAAATTCCATCAAGCATGCATTTGGTGACCACAGAAATTGTAAAACATACTATTGTGATAAAGATAAAACATTTGAAAACAGCGTTTTACCAGAAATTGAGAATTCCATGTTTTGGTACAGAGTCCGTGTAATTATCAACTCGATAGCGTCAAAGTCTCGCAGTCTTTTCGAAAACGTGGACACAAATACTGTAGAGCGACTGAACAGTGTCATAGCAAAATTTGTCGGCGGGAAGAGGATAAACTTTTCTATGCGCAGATCTTACCAGTCGAGGTGTTCAGCGGCAGTAGTTGCATTTAATACCAGAAAACCACTGTATACACTACATAAAAAGATTTTAGGAAAAAGTCCCAGAGGAAATGTGAGAAAATATCAAGAAAAAAGAGAGAAAAAAAGAATTTTGACAAACCTCGCAACAAGAAAGAAAAACAGAAAAAGAAAATTGCAATTAAATCAAAATGATTACGGTGAAAGATCCGCAGCCCCAGACATGAATGAAGAAGATTTCAAAATAGCTAAGGAAAAGTTTTTTGAGCGACTCAATGATTTAGTGAAGGATAGAAAAAGTATTGAAAAAAAGACTATTTTGCAAAGAGATTCAAGTGAGTGGCTCGAGCTGAGGAAGTTGATCTTAACCTCATCAAATTTTGGAAAAGTTATAAAAAGGCAAAAAAATCACGGCAACTGCGTCAAACAAATTTTATATAAAAAAAATATTTCTTTTGTCCGATCAATAGCTCATGGAATAGAAAATGAGCAGATTGCACTGCAGCAGCTATCAAAGCAAGAAAACCTGCATATAGAGCCTTGTGGTCTCTATATTGACCCAGATCTCGACTTTTTAGGTGCTTCTCCAGATGGGACTGTGGGTGATGATTCTGTCGTCGAGGTAAAGTGTCCTGTAGCTGCCCATAAAAAAGGAATGAGAGAAGCTATAGAAGAAAACAAAATTCAAATTTTACGTTTTAATAAAAAGACCAGAAATATAACAATAAACAAGAATAGTGATTGGTATTTTCAGGCACAAGGGCAGCTGCATGTCACAAGACGAACAAGGTGCATTTTTGGTATTTGGGGAGGAGAAGATCAAAAAATGGAAGTGTTGTACATACAAAGGGATGATACTTTTTGGAAAAATTGTATGGAACAAAAACTTGTAAATTTTTATATGATGCATATGATTCCGGAGTTGGTAGATTCGCGATACGATAGAGGAATGCCTTTGCGTAACACTTCAGAGGATAACTCATGTCAGTGACGACAATTAATTGTAAGAAAAAAATAATGATTCTTGTTCTTTGTGTTTTATTTAATTAACCCTTACATTCCACTATACATCTTAATTTTATATTGAATATTTTATTCATTTATTTATTTATTTTATTTAAAAATTTATTGCACACAATAAACTATTTATTTAATTTTAGTTTCACTAAATTCACTTACCTGTATCCTCGCACGAATAACTAATATAACAATTTATTTTCATAATCATAATACATTCAAAAAATGTTTTACCTACTACACTTTTCTACACTGTGACATAAACAATCGAACGCGCGTACTCCGCCGCCGCGCGGCTACGCGCGGCCTTAGTGAGCCGTGCGAGCAGGACAGCTGCGCGGCGTGAGCCGGCGGCGGCCCCGCCTTCACCCCCTCTGAACTCGCTTTGAGTGGGACATACCTCACCTTAACCTTCGAGACATCCTGCTTGAACGCCCTTATTTCTTCTCTAACCTTGTCAATTTTTTCCTTAAAACTTTCCTTTATTTCGTCGCAAATGCGTTGCATTTGGTCGAAAATTTCCATTTTCCAGGAGTCGCGTGATGGAGAATCTAGGGTTTCAGGTGTAGGTACAATTATGTTCTTGTCCAATGCATCTGATTCCAAGTCACAAACTCCTCCGGCCGTCTCTGGGGGTTTTAGTGGCGTATTTTGGTTATTACCCTTAGGGAGCCTTGCAATACACTCTGTGCATGCCCAGTTTTTGTGTACCTGAAATTCCTTAGATACGCCGATACATGCTCTGTGACTACATTTTTTGCATTTTGGACACGTTACGCCCTCTGGCGAGTTCGGTGATAAGTACTTGCCGCACGCATTACACTTCGAAACCATGTTTGTTATTTCGGACGGCGACTGCGCAGATTGTAGATTACTAGCTTCCGCTGTTTACCGGTAGATGGCGATCTCACAAATTACGTGTATCGACTCAATGCTTGTATTTTTCAAAACCTCTGTGGGTAAGCAGTACTGACAATAAAATCAACGTACCTTTTTTTTGTGCTAATACAATCTTTGTTTCAATCTTAATTTCCCTTTTTTTTGGCGAAATGTTGCTTCAGATGAGATGCCCACACTTCACTCAAGGTATAACAACTCTAGGTTCAAACACAAGTACTTTAGCACTAGATGGAGCTACGTAAGTATTTAATTTACAAGGAAGAAAACGACAGCACGGTAGTGACGATAGACGTCCGTGACGTCACTCTCTCACTGTTTTTACATCTATTTACATCTATTTATATTAATATTGCATTATAAAAAAAAATCGCCACGAAGGATACGCGGAGAATGTTTTCTGAAGAACTACTCTGATACAGAAATAATAAAACGAATAATTCGTTTTATTATTTATCTATTTAATTACTAGAATGATCGAGAAAGCGCAATGCATTTTCGTCATTTTTTAAATTTCAGCTCGGGCAATATTCTTCTTTACTCGTACTAAATATTATAATTTAGTTAGTCAGTAAATATTTAAATGTGAAGCGATAAACCTATCGCTACATCCTTTCGATAAATCCCCTATCTCCAACGGCAAAATGTCGTCACAGGGCGTGAACATAAAATATTATTTTATAATTAGGTATTCTGAAGTTGACTTAATATTTTTAAATGACTTCTTATTCTCCTAGGAAAACTTATCAAAAACGACAAGATCGGTGTATCTTGGTTATATGCGCACCGAATCTTAACTCCCAACACTTGACCAAAAGTGGTTTTAGTTTTTTTGGGCTCTCTGTGAGCTTACTAAAACCCTGCTCACCTCGTTAGGGAAAAGAACGTGTCTTTATGTATGTATGTAAAACATATTATGATGAAAGTATTTAAATACCTTATCTAGCTGACCCTTGGAACTTCCTGCCGCCACATTTTTTATTTATTTACTTCTGACGAGGGTTCCGTACCTCAAAAAGCTGTCGTTGTCGCTTGTCGTCGTCGTCGGGTCGAACACTTTAAAGGCGTTGTACATGAGAGTGTTGCCTACATAGGGCCGCCGTGGAGGGTCGCCTGGGCTGGCGTCGCGGTGCCAGATATGTCTGCTTGGTGCTACCTGGCATGCATCCGCGCCCAACTACCCGCCTGGCCCGTCGCCAACTCGCTAAAAGGGTAATGGCTTCATATCTACACGATATTTACTGAACAATTGCCTCGGATATTATTTTTGACCGACGAAAAACGGAGAAGGTTCTCAATTCGACGCGTATATTTTTTTTATGCAGGCCACGCATAACTTTTTACATAGTACCTACTCCGATTTTTTTATATGGAATGTTTATATTCCGATTTTGGAACACTCACTATGGAAAAACAAAAAAAACAACGAACTTAGGGGATGACTAAATGTAGATTTCCCTTAGGAATGATGTACTTTCCCGCTGTAACAGGTAGCGTATATTCTTTCCCAAGGCGTATGTATTCTATCTCTGTACCAAGTTTCATTAAAATCTGTTTAGTGGTTTTGTCGTAAAGCGTAACAATTTTTGCTTTTAAAAATTTTCGGCGGTTGAATTGTTTTGTTCAAAACTCAAAAGGCTTTATATTATTGCATGTCAATATTACCTTGAATATGTTTTGACAACAGTAACTTGGTAGAAATTTCTACCTTATCAATAATAAGGCGGCCTTTTTGTACACTTAGATTGTTATTTATTATATACTTCGCTGTAGGTACATATTTTAGTTTAATCTGTACCTTTATCTATCCTATGAATAATGACAAGCTACATAGAATAGATTCGGTTTTGCTATTCGTGGCATTGAACTTTTATTATCATGATACCATCATTCATGTGTATTGAAACAGCATGATTAGGAATCCATTTATTACAAAATTTTCATATTGTTTTTGCAACGTGAAATGGAACTCATTAATCAAAGTAAAAAATAAATGTAAATAAAGATTCTTGCTTTGCTATTAATTTTAAAACTAGCGTAATGTAACTATACTAACCTGAAAAGGACTTCAGAGAAAATTGAAAAGTTTCTACTAGTACACAAAGTAAAGATTTCCCTTCCGCTACATGCGAAAATCCCTCTAGCGGCGGCGGGTAGGTATGCGGTGGTTACAGCAACAACAATTTCAGTTCGGACATTCCTATGTGAGACTAAACCCCTCCACCACTTTAAAAACCCCCTCCCCCGTAGGCTGCACATGAACTGACCTAATTCCCGCACTTTTGGCCCTGATTCACAGATCTACACTACAACTGACAAATTACAATCATTTGAAATACATTGCTTAAGTAATATGACAAAAAGCGTTTCATTCTGAGACTAGTTGGCTATGCAATAGACATGGAATTTGTTATTGTAACTCGTAATTAATTTGTACTTATAGTCGCTGCCCGCCGAGAAGCTCGAATCTTACCTTGTTTAGAAAAGACGATTTAACTTTAAGTAGCTAAGTACTTATACTTTAATGTTATTTACTCAACTTAGCTACTTACAGTTTGGATTGGACGGTTTTTAAGGAAATCTCCATTTTTAATGGAAATAATTAGGTAACTCGATTACCTAAAATACGTAAGTATTTTGCAAGAAAATAGGAATATATGTAAACCTCAGGAAAATTAAAAAAAAAAAAATTTCAGCTACTCTGTTAGGTTACCTATACATACGTATCCTATACGGTAAAAAAATCCTTTTTAACAAAAGATTGAACCATCGAAAAGACTTTATAAGCAAAAATATACTTAAGACAGCAAAACCAATAATTTATACTTAAGCATTTTCCAATATTAAATTCTAATGACCAACTTCTGAGTCCATCATCAGATTAGTTGCAAAATAACTCTGTTTGTTACGCTTTCACGCTGAAACCACTGAACTGATTTTGATGAAACTTGGTACAGAAAGTATATCATCATTTCCAATCTATATTTAGTCATCCCCTGTTTTCTTACTTTTTGCGTTAGATTTTTTTTCCATATTTATGTTGTCCTAATTTCGGAGTTATACTCTTTCCAATAAAATTTTTTATTAAAATCAAAATACTCTGTAAAAATAAAAAAAATACGCGTCGACTTGAGAACCTTCTCCGTTATCGTCGGTTAAAAAACAGAAACTTAATTTGAATACAAGTCGTCTTTTGACGAGGCATCAGGCCCTAGAGTTGAAACAATAGCTGAAAATTGGTTTAATTACACCAAATTATACTTTAATTACTTATTTTAGATTTTTATTATAGTAGTTGGGGATGCAAATGAGCTGTTAAAGTACCTACGTACGTAGTTAGTTTCATACAAAGTGGTGAGCTCCAAAGGAAGAGGCGAAACGATTTTAAATGTAGTGTACTTAATTTAGGTATATGGAAATTGGACTCAATTCCAGAGCGGCCACTAAAATCTCTAATTTTAATTAGGTGTCTCTAAACCACTTCGCAATTCTACGCAAACTGTCAAATTCAACTGACTAAAATGTATAATATTATGTACTAGCGACCCGCCCCGGCTCCGCACGGGAAAATGGTTATTGTGGCTTATCCTTAAGTATATTACGCATGTATTATACATATAAACCTTCCTCTTGAATCACTCTATCTATTAAAAAAAACCGCATCAAAATCCGTTGCGTAGTTTTAAAGATTTAAGCGCACAAAGGGACATAGGGACATAGGGACATAGGGACATAGGGACATAGGGACGGAGAAAGCGACTTTGTTTTATAATATGTAGTGATAGTGATAGTGATAGTGATGTGTGTGTATTTGGTGCAGAGCTGCAACTCAGAGGCTCGACCTATCAGACGTTTTGGCAGCCGCGACCATGCGGCATTCTACTCGCTCTTTACTTTAAAGCACACAATATGTAGGCGGAACATATAGCTTGAAATTGGAACAACCCAACTCATGTACCTAAGGGTGTCGTATTATGATGACGCGATGAAAGTTAGGTACAGAATATTTGTATTGTATGGTATTGTACCTACATTATACAGCAGCGCTTACCTTCAATATTTAACAACAACTGCGATCCTCAATCCGAATGCAGCAAAAAATAATTCTACCTTTATTATTAGGATTGGTAATCAATTTCTTTTGGCTACTTCTATTATGGCGTGTTCTCGTTTCGGAGGCCAAGATTCATTTTGGATCGCTGAGCCAGCGGAGTAAGTAAGTAAGTAGTACTTCTATCTATCTATACTAGAGAAAACCTGCTATTGGCACAGAATACCAAATAGTAGTCCCTACTATTGGATAGCAATTACCTGATGTTCTTCCAACAAATTTCAAGAGAGAGCCGCGCGATGTCATAGGCCTGTTGTTCTTTGTTTACGTAAACCCAACTAGGTGGTTTAAGTTTTGTAACCGTAAGTACTTTACTTTACTGTACTTACGGTACTTTAACAGCTCTTGCTGCACTGCACAACTTTTGTTGTAGAACCTTTCCGAAATCGTAATTTACATTTTACCTTATCAACTAACTGATTCGGCTGGTATGAAAATTATAAGGTACGAGAGGTGTTAAAGGTTTATCGTTATTTTACTAACATGATGTACATAATATATAGATAATGTATTATATTTAGCTTAGCATATAGAGAGAGCGTCGAGGCGCCATCGCAACAGCCAGTTGGCAGCCGGCGGCCATGCGACATGCGACATCTTGCCACATCTCGTGCGCACCACTCATGGATGCCAGCCAGCACTAGGCGCATTTCTTTTGTTTCATCTAACTGCGGCTCAACTGCAGTTAAGCTAGAATTTTGTAATTCGAACTCCAACGAGATACTAAAATAATAGCGATTGTTTTTATTAAAGACTATAAAAAATAATGTTCTCAATTTTGTTCTATGTAGATATTATTATGTAAAAAGAAACTACATACGAGTATCATAAAAAGCAAGGCAGGCAGGGGGGGCAAATGGTAATTTGGGGGATTTATTTATTTGTAAGTATGTTGTTGGTTTGAATTCAACCATTTTGCGTTTCTTTAGGTAGGTAAGTAAGTACATTAAACGATTTCTTATTAAAATAACAACCTACTCATATAATGTTTTTTGAGGAAACAAGTATGTATCCTGCGGCGAAGTACCCCGCTGCGATTTTCTACATTACTGAATACTAGCTGTTTGCTTGTGGCTATGCTCGCCATTAAATTTTTCCTAGACAATTGTATTTTACAGAGTAAAGCGAGAGCAGAACCGGCCATTTTAAAGCTTCTTACGTCTGAGGCTTTTGTTTCAAGTAGAAGTCTACCGGCATAAATTAGGGAGAGTAGACTAGGTATTTGTATTGGTTGACGGGACCCAATGGAATATTGTACTCACAATAGTACTATTATATTATGTTCTGTGATCACACCTTTTATTTACGACTTGCGTAGCGAGCGTGGTATTTTGAATTAAGAGCGGGAAAGAAAAAAATAAATGCTTATCGTGTGGATTGAGAGGCTATACTTCACAAACTCTGGTGTTAGAACTATTGAGCCACATAAGGCTTCAGAAATTGCTCAAATAACGACTACATCCGTAGATAAGCCGGGACCAATAGCTTAATGTGCCTTCCGAAGCACGGAATCATCTTTGTTTTCAATGGAATTGAGTTACTTCCATGAAAAAGATGAAGTAAGCATAAATGTTTTTAAAAGTTCCCATCATAGGCAAATATTTTAATTACTGTGCCTGAGTCAAATGTACCTATCAAAGATTTCATTGGTAGAACCGGACAGACAGACATCCACTTTAAAATATCAGTAGAGTCTAGAGCGATGATGTTAAAATAGCCCTACTAAGATAATATTACTGTAGTTAAGGAGATTTATGCTATAGGGTCTCTCTCAAAAAAGTGGCACCGCAACCTGCCGCACGGTTTTTGTTAGATTTTTTATTTGTTTTTGGCTTTTTACCCGTAATGTTAAACATATATTACGTAAAGAGACACATTGCGTGAAGGCCAGCTATTCTCATGTAAAATACATTTATAGATCTTGTGTGACGAAAGTTTGTAACATCAGTTTCACTTTAACCTGTCGTGTCCAAACGCCATACAGTTAGTTTTGAGCATAATTATACCGATAAACTTGAACGTTTCTGTACAATTTTAGTTATTTATGGCATTATAGTGAAATGAACACCGATGTACAGTAATATTTATCTTAAATAATCTTCTTTTTGAAAAGTTATGAATGATTAAACTTTGTCCGGCGTTTTTTTCTCACCAACCTGCTTACTTACATTCGCACTCGTAGCACCAACACTATCAAGCCGACACCCTTCCTTCTTACCTTACCTTAACCAGTCGTTCACTGGCTAAACGTCTAAGAAGACACCTGCGTTCTGTGTTGCCAAGAATTTGAGAAATCTACGACGATTCACTCAAATCTGGGTTTTGTAACAGGTATGTTCTCTTTTTCCTGTGAATATTGTTCTTGTTCCTTTTAATATTTAAGTATGAAATTGGTATTAAATTATTGGTTAAGTAATCTATTGTTATATGTGTAATTCATTGCTCCGTGCAGCATAGGGTTAATTTATATTAAATTTTTTTCGTCATATTCTCACTAACCAGTGCCTATTTAACCTGCCAGATTTTGCCAGGTGAAAGAGGAAATATACAGGTTAAAGAAGTTTCTTATGAATAGTAGGGTTTTCAGAACGTGCGTTTCATCCTTTATTATCATTTCAGACAAAAGACGTCCACTGCTGGACAAAGGCCTCCCCCAAAGATCTCCACGACGATTGGTCCTGCGCTGCCCGCATCAGCGGCTTCCCGCGACCCTCAACAGATCGTCCGTCCACCTTGTGGGGAGCCTGCCCGCCCACGGCCACGCTACGCCTTCCGGCAAACCGTTTTTCCTCAACGGCCCTCAGTTCTACGTGCAATGTGCCCCGCTTACTGCCATTTAAATTCCGCGATTCTTCGGGATATAATGGGGACTTTGGTTTGTCTGCGGGTCTTATCGTTCCTGATACGATCACGCAGGGAAACTCTAAGCATAAGCATCTCTATTGCTCTCTAAGTGCCTCAAAAGCCTCTTTATGTGGTCTCTAGGTCCGTAGATCATCACTGTCAACACACATTGGTCTAAGAATTTTGACTTGAGACACTGAGGTACTTGGGAAAAAAAGATATTGTGCAACTTTTCGAATGCTGCCCAACCTAGTTGGGGTCGACGATTGACCTCCTTCTCGAAGTTGAATCTACTACCTGAACTGTTTTCTCTAGGTAGACGTAATGGTCTACAACTTCGAGAGACAACTGTTATTGGAGTGGGTACTACATTGGCATTCGACATCGCTTCTTCATGTACATCTCCTGACTCACTGGCTAATGTCGTGAAGCATTGTGCCGTGGTCCTCAAAGGTCTTAGACATGACTTTGATATCGTGGTGTTTTTCCTAGTCCAATAGCTTAAAGACATCCTTCAATGTAGTGGTAAACGTTTCGTTTCGAAGAAACTACGTCTCCTTGTCTCACACTCCGCTGCAGCTGGATTGGTCTAGAGTTCTGGTCCTGGACTGACTGAGCTTGCGGCGTTGTTCCTTCGAGGATGACGAAATGAAATGGTTTTTGGAGGGCTTTTAGGACCGGTGTACCACTAGCCTTCATAAGCTCAGCACCTAATCCGTCGTCACCCGGCGCCTTGTAGTTTTTTAACTGTTTGAGAACCATCCTAATCTCGCCGGATTAGCCTAGCTTCAGTTTGCAACTTAGCTGACAGGTATCCTTTTCATTGTGTACAGTTGTCCATAGAGTTCCTCAATTTCTTGCAGTAGCTCAGGCTTAAATGTCACAGTTCTACCGGCCGCAGTCTTCAGCTTCATCTATTGGCTCTGCCTAATAGAAAAATCTCTTGCGAACACTTTGAAGCCTTGTTTCGTCAATGGCCCTTTAATCCGTATTAAATAGGTGAAGATTGCAAGGCAGAGACTTTGAGATCTGCAGGAAGCATAATTTGCGAATTCCAGGACTATTCTCCGTCTTTCTTCCATAAGCCTGATCGTATAATCAGTAATCTTTTCATTTCCTTAAAGAAATGTTCGATATTTGATATTTCAATGCTGTTATAAAAATATCTCAACCTTTTAAGCTTTTTGACTTGATTATAGGTCGATAAAAACATACATTTATCATCCCTTGTTATCCCTTATTATTTATTTTTCAATATTTACCTACTTTATTAATCAATATATTATGCAAAATCTCACTAACCTGTGCTCGTTCTCCGCTAACCTGTCCTAAATCTCTTTCACCTGTGGACTTCTTTTTTCTGCAAGCTGTCATAGGCATAATTATTTAAATATTGCGTTCCCTCTTACATAATTGTTTTTAGATGGGGGAATTCAATTTATTTTTATAAAAAAAAGAGCAACTCTCAAACATTTTTGAAAATGTGAAAATTTTTTGAAGCGGTGCCACTTTTTTGAGAGAGACCCTATAGCGTTTCTCCAAGTGAGTAACGATATTCCTAGCGTATTCTTTGCTCTGACATGCGTGCGTAGTAGGTAGTTTACTACGCAGTTTTTATTTGCTACGACGACCGCTAAGGCTACGGCGCGGCGTAGTAACAGGACTATTCTTTCTTCGTAGGCGGCTTTTTGAGCTACGCTTGTATTGATGGTATCTAAATTCATTTTTTGTGATTCAAAAGAACTACCTAATTTGTATTAAGTAATTTAAAGAATTGTAAGTAAACAATACGCAAATTGGATTGCTGTTACGTACTGCTAATTTGATGAATACATTTTAACATACGCCATAAATTCAATAAAGTAAGCAAGGGAGAAAATGTCATTTTGCCAAACTTTTTAAAAGGCAGTATCATAGGAACTTTTTTTTTTCTCCACAATCGTGTTGCAGCGGTGAACTTGGGTTCTATAGACGGCCGAAAGGATACAGGCCAGGAAAGGATACGACAATTTGCTTGCAATGCTTCCATTAAACCGAAGCGTGCGCCTTGCGTGATATCGCGTTATAATACTTTCGCTTGAAAAAGCGTAGTTGTAAATTGTACTGCTGTATATCCGCAGCTGCGTGAGGGCTGGCGCAGCGGGGCGGTGAGGGAGGAGTAGCGGGGGCTGCGGGCGCGACATTGACCCGGAGTTGGCCGGGGCAGCGCGGGGCGGCAGCAGCTAGCGGGGGAGGAGGGTCATTCATACCCCGCCCTCCCGCTGCCCCCGCGTTGCAGCGTTCCGCATGAATTATGCAGCGATCATTTTCACTGCGTTTTTGACGACGATATCCCCCCCTAAGATGTGGAAACGGTTTCGCCTGCTGGCTTGGACTGCGGAGTGTGTGTGAATAGACTGTTTTTCTTCAGAAAATTGGTGCTATTTTGCGTCATAAATAAAACTAGTGCCTCTTTTTTGAACTTTTTCAGTGTAAAAGAGTTTTAAGTACAAAATATTTTCATCTCATTATAGGTAGATCTACTTAATTATGTTTTCAGCTGAAACAGTCCACTGTTGATCATAAACTGCCCTAAAGATTTTCACAATGACCGGACAAGAATCCCCAGAACAAATTGTTTCATTAAAATTGTGTAGATAGGTATACTTCTCCATATAAATCTGTTTCAATGCCACATGCAAAATTTGTACAATTTTCTACCAGCAGCCTTGCAACGCAAGTGTGTGAAACGGAAAGCCATGCGGCATAGGAACAGCCTTGTAACATGGGCGGGGCATATTAACGTAGTTCATGTATTCTATCTGCAGTACAAGTTATTGAAAAGGTGAAGCCGTTCTAAAGCGTCTTATTTTTGAACTCTATCGATTGTGAATGATTAGATTAGTCTTGGAGACGGCGGCGACGGCGGCGACGGTCGTGGCTTATTCTAATGAGGCTTATCGCGACTTTATCAAACAGCATTAGCGGATTACACGCCACGCGGCGCACCGCTCTCCTGCGGGCCACCCCCGCCCCCGCCCCGCATCCGCCCCGCGCCCGCCCCGCGCCCGCCCCAACCAAGCCCTTCATCACCATTAAGCTTTCGAGGTTGTGCCAAGTGATGTCTTGAACTCGTGATCTCTTCGGTTCGGCGTCCTTTGGGAATGATTGAATGAAAATGTATTGATGATTGATTTTAGATTGATCACTTTGTGTTTTGCAATCAAGCTCAACAGATGCGGATGACTTTAAAAGGAATATAATTAATAAAAAATATTGACCCATTGGATTAGTTTTCAAATTAATGGATTATAATTAAAATGAAACTAAAGTACAGTCATCCACGTGTCTACTTCCATCGACTCTAACTTTACTAACTTTAATGACATGACTGACGCCATAAAAACCGTAATAAAATGTTTTACAACCCACTCCGTAACAAATGGGTAGATAGAGCACTGCGTGGCACTGCGCCGCGCCGCCGCCGCCGCCGCAGCCAGCGCGGCTATTTATAGGTATACTAGCGACCCACCCCGGCTCCGCACGGGAAAATGGTTATTGTGGGTTATCCTTAAGTATATTATGTATGTATTATACATATAAACCTTCCTCTTGAATCCCTCTTTCTAATAAAAAAAAACCGCATCAAAATCCGTTGCGTTACTTTTAAAGATTTAAGCATACAAAGGGACATTAGATGGGGACAGAGAAAGCGACTTTGTTTTATAATAAGTAGTGATAGTGATAGTGATTCTTACTCAGTAATTTTTAACCGCCACCGACGAAAAAGAGGGATGTTATAAGTTTGACGTGTGTTCCTGTCTGTCTGTGGAATAGTGGCTCCTAAACGAATGCGCCGATTTAGATCTAGTTTGTTTTTGTTTGCAAGGTGTCACAATCGAGCCTGTTCTTAGTGAATTATGATCCAAGAAAATATCTTCAGCCATTTGAAGATCAGCTCTTTTCTAGTTGTTGAAAGTATCTAAGTAACGGTTTTTGTGGCGGGGGTTTTTTAATTTTTTAATTTAATGTTATTAAGTAAAGTGATAATGCTTTTTATTGTACGTTTCAAATCTGGATTACAAAGTACCTACTTTGTTCTCATAAAAAGTGGCGAAAACCTTCAAAACTGGTGAGGCTTATTCATTCCTACTTTTTATACGAACTACTCTTTTTGTCACGTGTTTGTATGAGGAACAGTCCAAAAAGAACGTGAGAAATAATTTATACTTATTTATTACTTTAGTTAGTTGAACAAAGGACTTTCACTGGGACTCTTCAAAGATCTCCTTAATTAGCAAAGGTGGAGATCTTTGTTATTTTTCCATAGAATAAAGCAAAGGCCGACTTTGTATGGTATTTTTTATATTATGTGTACACTTCGTGCCAGTGCCAAGGACCGTAAGGAAACCTAGGTACTCCCGCTATTTGGCTGAATTTTTTTTAATTGTCGTTTTAAAGGTCCGAAGTTTTTGTAGCTAAGAACCTAAATAAAAACCAAGGAACCAAGTTTGTACAGTTTAGAAATGTCTAAAAATACCTTCCGATCAACGACGTGCAGTGTGGTACAGTCATTTGCGGATGACTCATGAAAGCTGTAAAGTGTAGTAGAGAGGTTAAAAGGCCCCGTAGCCTAGTTTTTGGTTATGGTTGGAAACTTGGAAGGTTGGTAGTACATCTGCCTTCGACACATAGGGTCGCAGATTCATATCCCGCCCAGGGCAAGCATTCGTATGATGAACACCTTTGTTTGCCTTGTGTCTAGATGTTGTAGATTAGGTATATTATGTTTATGTAATACATTAGCTGCCTGATAGTATAGCAGACTCTGCTTAGTTTGGGGTCAAGTCAGACAGTCGTGTGTAAGATGTTTCCCTATTAGACGGAATCTAATGAAACTTTACAGTAAGTAATATAGCTTATACATCAGAATAATACAGAGGCTACTAATTTATCGCGGGAAAATACTCCTTTCCCACGGGAATACCTGTTAACGCGGGCGGAGCCGCGATTAGGGACTACTATTTGGTATTCTGTGCCGCGACGCGGAAAGTTAGTTTATTATTAACACTAAATACTAAATTAAAAATTTTAATAACCCCCGACACAAAACCGTTACTTGATCCTTTCAACAACTAGAAAAGAGCTGATAATCTTCAAATGGCTAAAAATATTTTCTTGGATCATAGCTAAGAACACTCGATTGTGCCACCTTGCAAACAAAAAAAACTATAGATCAAAATCGGCGCATTCGTTTAGGAGCTACGATGCCACAGACAGACAGACAGACAGACACACATGTCAAACTTATAATACCCCTCTTTTTCGTCGGGGGTTAATAAAACAGAGTTTGGTCAGTTATCTATTTCTTTGTTTATAAACTGATGATGCGACCTTGCCCTGGGGGCGGAGCGCCCGCGACGCCGGCGACGTCGCCACCCCGCCACCTGGACAATATCGTTTTAAATTTAGAACGACGCAGTACATTACGTGGTCTGTTCTTTGAAACTAAGTTCTGCGAATAACAGAAAATATAAATCTGCTTCTAAACACAATGAATATATATGTTACGCTCAAAGATCGAAAACGCTCAGTGAGCGGAAAAATAGCTCACAACGCGTTGTGGTCACAGTAAAACATCCACATCGCGAAATTCGTGTTATGGCTCTAATGAAAACGCGCACGACGCGTTGTGGCAATCACAGAAAGACCAAATAGCGAAATTCGTGTCGTGACTGACATGCTATTCGATCTCAACGCGTTGTGGCAGTGAAGAAAAGCCATGACGCGTTCTGAACATTCATTGTTTACCATATCACGACGGACAGGTTGTAAGTAACTTGTCGTTGTCGGCTCTTTTAAAGAATTTTAAATTGTCTTAAAAAAATTAAAATCCCTAATTATTTTGAGTGAATTATAAGTAATTTACAAATGATTAATATTTTGTGTTCAGTAATTTATTATTTAATACGTTGATTTTTTAAATATACCTAAATTAATTTCAATAATAACAAATATTGCTTTATTTTATTTTAATTTATATAATTATATTTAATAATGACAAACATGTTATACAGTGATTTTATAAAATAAAAAATATTTCCTAAGGAAATCTACCAAAACGTTTCCAGCCTAGGCCTAGTAGGATCCATATCGGAAAGTAGTGTGCGTCGTAATCAAATAATATTATATTCCATACGCGTCATGGCTTTTCTTCATTGCCACAACGCGTTGAGATCGAATAGCATGTCAGCCACGACACAAATTTCGCTATTTGTTCTTTCTGTGATTGCCACAACGCGTCGTGCGCATTTTCATTAGAGCCACAACACGAATTTCGCGATGTGGATCTTTTACTGTGACCACAACTCGTTGTGAGCTATTTTTCCGCTCACTGAGCGTTTTCGATCTTTGAGCGTAACATATATATATTTGGAAATCCTTGAAGACTTCGACTTAAAATAATTATAACGAAGAAAAATCTGCACGAAGAAAAAACATCACCACCGTGAAAAATGCCAAGGATTTCGAAGGACGTAAACTACGTAAAGTTGAGAAACTCAGGCAAGCAAGGCAAGGGAGACCTAATAATCTGTAGGCTTCTAAATCTGCCCACGGTGGTAGACGTACTGATTAAACAGTAGGACAGTAAGTAATTATAGGTCAATGTATACCTAACAAAATCAAAAGTTGTGATAAGCTTCGTGACTGTCCCTGGCAATAATGTCAATCAAATTTCATTTATTTTTATAGCGCGTAATGACTGCTGGAGAATTGCCTGTCGTTTTCGGTGATCGTGAACCGATTTAAGTGAACTTTATTTTTGAACTGTTTATGCTATAGGTATCTACCTACTGTACTAACTTACCTACTGATAAATAATGCCTACTATTTCATGTCATATAATATATTTATAACATAATGTAATACTTATTATAACTACTAGCTTTCAGTTATAACAATAACTAGGTTAGTGGTATGGTATGAATATGACTCACGTTGAAAAGTAGAGCTTTTAATTAATCACGCAACGCCATGTACAGTTTAATAATTTATGGAGCAGTAAAGCAAATTTTAATAGTTATTGCAACATTTTAAAGTGAGTGGAAACCTGTTTAAAAATTATGAAGAACTTTGAAGTTCTTTGTAAACAACATAACAAATTATTAAATAAAAAAAATTAACTACCAGAATAACTGAAAAGTATAAAATTCAGCGGTGAACAATCATTATCCCTCTGTATTCTTACCGTATGAGTTACTTTTTTTTTCAATATTTTATATGAGACCCATTTTTAAGTATTTATTTATAGCATTTTAACTTTATAACATTCTTTAGGTGCACTTCTTGTCTATCTCTCAAAATTATTCATCTTTTTTCTCACGAGCGTATAGGTTAGCTGGATGAGATCTCTTTGTAGAGAAAAGCTCGCCTTTGCAATTAAGTTTGTAACAAATTTGTGTGTTGTTTATGTGCATTAAAGTATATTATATAACTTTTTTGGTATCCAATAAAAAAAGAATTATCAAAATAAGATTCTTTGCAAAAAGTTATGCAATGGATTTTCCCCTAAAATATACAAAACAAAATTAAACGAGCGTACCCGAAGGCTGATGCCTATCTAATACTTATATACTAATGTAAACCATGTTTTGTTTTGTCACTGCAGCTATAAACCCATCGCCCAAATCAGCGATTTGATGGTGGGTAGTCACACCAGACAGGGGGATCCCCCTCGTGATGGTGATAGCTGAAGGCAGCCACGACACAACTCGTGACTACCCTCAATTCGAGGCTGAAAGTGAAAATGGACTTATTATGACCTGCGACCTTCTCGAAATTATATTGGAGGAATAAAACAAAATATCTATGCCATTTGGTGTAGTCAGTAGGATCTTGGTTTCCAGGTTAGTCTACAAAGCAGAAAAAGAGAGGACTGCCTAGTTATTAAATTTGATGCCACTTTTTGAGTAGGTACTTAGTATCACTTCAGAACAATAATGGTTGAGAAATGGATTGGTTTTGTTGGATTCGTTATTTGTTAGGACATGATTTGTATAACAAACAAAGGGTGACATATTATATTATATATCCCTTTGTTTGTTCATATTATTATTATACAAATCATGTCCTAACAATTTGTATAATGCGATTTGGTCGCAGGGTGGATAGATAGTTAACTTAGTAAAGTTATAGCTTGTAGTTACTTATAGTTATAGCAACTGTCGCACTTGGCCTACAGAGCTATTTGTTAACCCTAAATAAAATTGTAAATTAAATTAAATTAATTAAATTTTCAGGCCCTACTCTGTGTATTGTCTTTCATTAGATACAAGATAAGTTTATTACAATAAAATCATCGCTTTAATTCTAACAAAGCCAGATACAGTTTACTTACATTAATAATGAGACCGCGTTTTATTTATTAATTTTAATCTAATAAAATTTAAAAAAAAGTTCTGCTCACATCGTAATGTTTGTACTTACACTTAAAATATTTTTAAGAATAGAACTATAGGACAGAGTGGTGGGAAAAAGCTGCGGATAGTTTACAGCAGATCTTTGAAATATCAAAGGGTGGACCGGCTGTAGCTTTCGCCATACTGCATGGTCTTTAGGTCTTCGACCAAAGAAATAAGAGACCTCGCCATATTGCGGAATTTCAATGGAACTAATTTTATAAGGGAAATTGTTGCCATATAGTCGTAAAAATATACACGTGGCGCCCTCAGTGCAGGTTTCTTATTTCTTTGGTCAGGCTTTAATGTACTCAATCACTACATAGTATAAAATAAAGTCGCTTTCTCTGTCCCTATGTCCCTTTGTACGCTTAAATCTTTAAAACTACGCAACGGATTTTGATGCGGTTTTTTTTAATAGATAGAGTGATTCAAGAGGAAGGTTTATATGTATAATACATGCATAATATACTGAAGGATAACCCACAATAACCATTTTCCCGTGCGGAGCCGGGGCGGGTCGCTAGTATTTAATAAATCCAACCATTCCATCTATGCTCTTGCTTCACAAAAAACTATGATAACTGTATTCGTAAACATGTTTCAATATTTTTGAACGAGAATTTGGGCTGCCAGACATAATAAGAGATTTTTTCTGTGTCTGCTGTTTTTAATGTAAAGCCTAATCACAAAAATAAAAAATGTATATTTATGTTTATGGCAACAATTTTCATTACAAAATTAGTTCCAATGAAATTCTGCAATATGGCAAGGTTTTTTATTTTTCTCGTCGGGCTTTACATGTTTATTTAGACGTACTATCAAACTCTTTTGTATCAAAACTTTATTCTTTATCTAATTATATAAAAATGTACACCTATTTTTCCTGGTCTCTCTGCAACTTGAGAAAGGCTTTACCGATATCATTACTTATGTAAAAAAAATGTTTTATATTGTTTACTTCGTAAAAGGTTCTTTAATTAAAAAAATAACTGGCCAGGGGACTGCTTATATATAAGCATTGCACCCATGCAAAGCTGGGGCGGGTAGCTAGTATTGCTAAGCTAATAAATATTAAGAGAAGTAAGTAAAAAAAAAAAACTAAAACATAAATATTTATAACGAAGCTTCCTTTTATGACAAAGTTAAAAAAGTCGGAAACAGTAAGATTAGGTAATAAATTAAAGTCAATGCCAAATGTAAAAATAAATGAAAAACTGTCAATTATTTAAAAAACAAAAAACACGACTGATTTAATTCTTCTTTTTTATAAATTATTTTTAATTAAAATACTTAAGTTCAATTTAAAATTTAAATTTAGTTTCATAAAATAAATAAAAAAAAAGCAATCGAAAAATATAGCCTTCCTTTTGCAGACTTGAATTGAATATGTATAATATTGTGGTTTGGTTGGTTGTTATTTTAATACGTATCTAGTATATCTGTCTGGCAGCCCTATTGTCATCGTCATCTGTCACTGTCAGTTACTGCAAAAAAAAAAGTTTAGCCCTTTTCCTCAATGAGATTATTTCTTTGGATTATTTCATTTCAGTCATTTGCTGAAACATCCTTGTAGATTTCGGGGCGTATTGTGATGTGATAAAGTGAGGGCCTTCGTGGAGGAGGAGGCTGGACGCGCTTGAGGGCGCGGCTCGGCGGCAAGATGACGTCGCGCGGCAAGAGCGCCGTGCGCGGCTTCGAGACGGAGATCGAGAAGAGTAGGGAAGAGGCTAACTGGAAGAAGGCGGTGGAGCTCGCCACGCAGCTCAAACAGCGCTCCCCGCAGCACGGTTAGTACGCCATCCTCAGAACCGCTTGGAACCGCCTCCGGCCGCATCGTCCGCGGCTCGGTCGTGAAGTCTTACGTGTTCGAGGTCGTCTAGGTATTCAGCTCTTAGCGAATACGCTTATCAAGTGAACACTATTATATCTGTCTTTATGTGATATAGAATATTTAATTTTGTAATGTATAACATTTAAAGAGACATTTTAACAGGTTTACCACTGTAGTCTGTAACACAGTTTAAACTAATACAGGCTGCAGGGCTTACGATTTTTATATTCCTGTTCTCTTATACTAAATACCGTTTTATTATTATTATAATTACATTTATATATTGAGTTGTTGTTGATACTTATGTCTCGAAAGTGTTATGATTGCTAGTGACACTACAATAATGTTCTTTATAAAGGGAATATAAAACACTATTGGATCTCTTCACAGATTGTACTACAGTTCTCAACTAGTCCTTTATGGTTTACAGAGAGCTTGGCTCACTTCCTGATTGGCGAGGGTAAATTAGAAGCTTATCTGGAGGAGTCACCGGCATGCCGGGAGAACGAGGAGCGAGCGGCCAGGGAACTGGGGGAGGCACGCGGGTAATTATACAATTGAATAAATAAAATTTACTAACCAATACCAAGGTTTTGTGCCAGTCGAATATAGACAGTAGAGGCATACATAGGATAAAGAATCATTTTATGTGAGTAAATATGCTGATTAGGTTGCTGCAATACCAGTTGTAAACATTGTTGTTTATTTCATATCAATGATTAGAAATCAGTTTTCTAAGGTTATTCAATTTATAAATTAATATAAATTTATTTGACCTTGAAAATGTAATAATGTTTGATTGTGGTATATTAATCGTTTAAATATATTTCCAAAGGTTTCTTATCAGGTAGGTATTTATCGTTTTGATATAGTTGCAATATAATTTAAAAAATTATGGTCTAATAAACGAGAAAGATTTTGTAATAAAACCATTGAAATCACTAATCCATTACTGACAAGATATCTTGTTTATAAGTACGGTTTGTATGTACAAACAGGAAGGTGTAGGATATATATTGCATTTGTGATAGATAAGGTAGGATTTTTCCAGCACACACGCTTTTGACAGTGGGGACCAGTGAGTGGAGTGGAGCTACTACTGTACCCCTACCATGAGTTGCTAACGAAACTTAACGCGCTCGATATCGACAACGTAAACGTGCATTTAGTATGGAGAAATTTTACTTCAGATAACTGTCAATAGATGGCGTACTTTTAATTCCATACAAAAAAGCGTTTACGCTCTCGCTATCGAGCGCGTTTACTTTGGTTATCAACTCATGGTAGGGGTACAGGAGTGAGAGAAGATTGAGGTTTCACAATGTGACATAGTTGCAGAACTACTTTGACGCTTATGTCACTATGACTTATTGCTTCTAGCTCGTCATAATCTCGACTCATTAGTGCGGTATACCAATTGTACCATGAAATTGTTATCCTCAGGTACCTAACCCTAGCTACAGACGAGGCGGGCGCTCGAGCAGGCGTGGCGTTGGACGCTCACTTGCTTCTGGGCAAGCTCAACTACGCATGCGGCTCATACCAAGAAGCACTCAAACACTTCAGCTTGGCTGAGCTCGCCACACTCACCGAAAAGGAACTGCCTGTGTAAGTGGGGTTTGTGACGGTCACAGTCTTAACCGCAGCTAAGCACCATCACATAACTTAAACTTTAAAATTAATTAAGTTGTCAATAAAGAATAACATTATGGCGCACTTTGTAACTATGACCTTCACAATTTAGATCTAACATTGATAAAATATTAAATATAACTAAATTACCTGGTGCTAATAAATGCTTGTAAGAACAGCTAGCTAAGTAAAATTTTCTCACATGTGGCACTGCTATTGTTTGAACAATCATTCAAATAAAGAGTATAAAAAAAAAACAAGTTTACTGAAGAAACTAGCAGGGCATAGATCATGGGTGTTGTTATAAGTGGTTATAATGACGTAATCTCTAATCATTTGTATTACCAATAATATCTATAGTAATGTCTAAATTCATCATTATTCATCATTACTACAAGACTGGAGTAGGTTAGTGAAAAATGAAATTTTTATGGTTTAAAAAAAAAGTCTAAATAAGTAGGTAGAAAAAAATAGTGATAACAGTCTATGTCTATAATTAAAAATTAGTCTGCGAAACTTATGTGCACTTATCACTTTAAAATGGTTGCAGCAAGTCCAGGATATGATTTTGCAAAAAAAAATGCCGAAAGCTGTAATTCATATTTCAATCATACCATGGTAAAGCCTGACCAGAAAAATAATTAACCTGCTCTGAGAGCACCACGTGTATGTTTTCATGTTTATGGCAACAATTCCCATTATAAAATTAGTTCTATTAAATTAAATATGCAAGGTTTTTTAAATTTTGTGGTTGAGCTTTAAGATAACCATGAAGAGGTTAGGAAAGGAAGGCACAGACCTTGTTACAAATTGAATGTATGTTTGTGTGTGTTGAGTCAGCGGCTGAGTTGAAGGAATGTCGCGATTACGTCACCTGTTCCATCATACTATTGCATGTTTGACTTTTATTATCTTCTGGTAATGGTGTGAACTAATAAATGGTTTATGTGTGGATGATTGTCGTCTTTCCATTGATTTTATTTTAATAACTAACTTGATAATAGTATAGAGACAAAAGCAAAAGAAAGTCTGAGTAAATTGTGGTAAAGTTAGAACAAAACTTTTTGATGTAAAATTGTAGGTACTTTGCCTCCTACTTCAAAGAACACATCGTCGCGTCAGGAAACCTGCACACACCTGCGGAGTAATTTAAAGGTTTTTTTGTGAAATAGACCAGTTTACTGGGTCACATGGTCGACTAAGACCTGTTCACACTGATTCGGGGTAGGCCCAAGCCACTCGGTGGGGACATTTTGTGGATTACTGTTTCTGACGTTACATTATGGTGCTTTAATACAAGTTAATTATCAAGCCTGGTGAACCTTGATACGCCGATTTTGCGTCACAAGTGTAGTGCAGCCGCATGTATGTGTAAAGTCATAACAGAAGCGTAATACGAGACCTTGATAGGTTATTAATTCTAAATTCACAGATTATCTACAATACCTTGACGACATCGTTACGTATGGTCTGTTCGGCACTTGCCCCTTTCTGATCTTGCCTACAAAGTGTCACATCCATACAGATTGTAGATTTTTGCTCCCTTTTCGGAGTTCCATATTTTTCAAAGTATGTCGTCCACTTTTCTCGTGTTTTTAATGAATATTCGGCAAGATCAGAAAGGGGGCAAGTGCCGAACAGACCTTACGTATGACCCAACTACCTAACTAGAAAATACTATTCTTTCGATCAAGCTTAGCATACGACATGCTTTCCTCACTTATGACTAGAATGCACTAGATCTTAAGCCCTATATATATAAACCCTGTAATTACTTGGAATAAATCAACTGTAGTTGAGTTTGTTCTTCATTTCATCTTCCGGCATCAAACAGGGTTTTACTCACAGATATAGGTTTTACTTCTCTACGTAACTCTTCATCACTTCACAAGAAAAATCATATTTATGCTCAAAGACACGATATCACTACATAGTATAAAACTCTGTCTCTATGTCCCTATATCCTTATGTATGCTTAAATGTTTAAAACTACGCAACGAATTTTGATGCGGTTTTTTTTAGTAGATAGAGTGATTCAAGAGTAAGGTTTTTAAGTATAACCCACGGAGCTGGGGCGGATCGCTAATTCTGTATAATATGATTGCAGTCGCAGCCTGCGCATAGTGGCCGAGTCATACGCGATCAAGGGGCTGTGCCTAGAGGCGGGGGGCGAGGCGGCGGCGGGGGCGGGGGGGTCGCGCTACAAGCAGGCGGAGCGGGAGGGGGAGGTGGTGCGCTCCTTCGAGCTGGCGGCCGACCTCACGCTACTCTACCTGCAGAGGACTGGTACTTACTCCCATATTGTTTGTGTATCGTTTTAGATCAAAAATAAGTAGAAGAATTCTTACTGAGAAATCGGCTGGTTTAAAAAAAAGAATGCTTTAATCATTTCTATTTCGATATAGGCTGTGTAGATCGTAGCAGTAAATATGAGTATGGCCTCGTTGCAGGCTCAGCGGCGGGTCCTTTGCTTGACGCGGCGTTGCTACGCGCGCCGGCGATGCACGCGCGAGCACACAGGCTGCCGCGGGCATTGGACCGATGTAGGGAGATGCTGGCGGCGAGTGAGTGCCCCGCCACCGCGCCGCTGCGCCTCACGCTCGCCAAGCAACTCGCCGAGCTACTGCTCAGGTACACAAACACACACACACACACACACACACACACAAACACACACACACACACACACACAGCTAACACACACGCGAGCACATACTATTATTAATTTAATAATTTACTAAACTTGTATAGAATGTAAGTGTTTAAAGTAGTGTGTGTGTGCAGGTCGGCGCCGGGGGACCAGTACCGGCCGCCCAGAGCGCCCGCAGTCACCAACACGCTCTCCAGGAGGAGGGAGGACCACGTCTCGGAAGGTCAGTGCGCTATCTCAGTGTGTGTGTGTGCAGGTCGGCGCCGGGGGACACACCCTTTCCGAACCTGACGAAGAAATCACTGATGCAGTTAAAGCAGCCGAAGAATTTAGATTACACCTAACAGAATGCCCTTCTGGTAGCGAATACCCTTCAGGTTACAATTACCCTTCAGGAAACAGTACGCGTACCCGTATTAACGCGGTCAAAACCAAAATCAAAATTGATGATCAGAGACGGAGCCCCTCAGGCGTCATCACGTAGTCGTCATGATGTCCTTCAGTATCAATGGTCGAGGTCCGAGGCTCTCTCGAGCCGCTCCTAGACGAGTTGGTATATGACTTTTTTTTGGGGTAGTCTTCCGCTCCCCCGCAAGTCCGGTGAAGCTTGATCCGTCGTACTTTTTCAAAAATGCATTCGAAGGGACCGTGCCGGTATTCTTTTTTATTTCTTTTGTATTTTTTCTTTGTTGCTTGTTCGTAATAGGTGAATGTCGCTAACCCGTGTCTGTCCGTGTCAGGTCCGTGGAAGCCGCGCAAGTACGCGGGTCTGAACCAGTTCGTGCCCGCGGCGGAGTGGGAGGAGGTGGTCCTGGTGCTGCTGGTGGGCGAGGCGCTGGCGGTGCGCGACGCCGTGCTGTCGCAGAGCGCGGAGTTCAGCGCCGCGCGCGACCACAGCGTCACCAGCGCCACCAGCCTCGTCGACCTGCTGGCGCTGGCAGCCGCGAGGCAGGGGCAGCTGTGCCTCGTGCTAGAGGTGATACATCATGCTAACAACGCGATATCGTAGCCTAGTTGGTAGTACGTCTGCCTACGAAGCACAATAAAATGAAATAATAATATGTTTTATTCGAAGTAAGATTTTACAAATCACTTTTCGACGTCGAGGCGAGTTCACAATTTGGCTGTCTTCTGTGGAGAAGAACTCGCCGGAAGAAACTCCACAGGCGTTGCATATTTTCAAAATAGGTATTTTACAAGGTCGCGGGTTCGAATCCCGCCCAGTAGGCCTACTATGTAAGTAGCGACAGGCTCGAGAAGCTGTCAAAAGCGATATAGTGACATTAGAGCCATAATAGTTCTGTCAATATGTCTCGTAAAAAAAATAATTAAGTAGATTAAATATTTATGCTTTATCGCGTACCACTTATGAAGCGATTTCATCGATTTAAAACGTCGTTGGCACAAGTTTTGCCATATTTTACAGCTACGTTCTTGTTTCAAATATCATCTATTTAAAACTATAAATGGAAACTTGATTCAAGTTTTGTAGTTAGAAAAAAAGAATAGGGATTCACGGGAAATCAGAACTGGGATTAACTGACGCAGCACACCAGCAATAATGTATAATACGAGTAGCAATAATCTGTGTTTACGTTTGCAGTCTTTGGAGCGCGCGATGAAGTTTTCGTTCGGCGTGAGGCACGTGTGGCGGCAGCGGGCGCTGGCCACGGCCGCCGCGGCGCTCAAGCACCACCAACACAACCAGGTACACACAACCAACACAACCAGGTACACACTCACACATTTCCGAGTCAACACCACAGCAAACTCTGATAGTCTCGGCCCAAAAACCAGCTACACGAATAGCACCGTCAACTAACTAATTTTTATTTGTACATAATAATACTTGTTTGCTACGAGTATTAAGTTCCAGTAAGTGTCGTAGGCGAACAACAACTCCGATCCCCAACCAGTCTGCCAAGCATTTGGCGAATATATTGTCCTACGAAACAAATGTCCTGCAGTGAATTGTTATAGGCTTCAAGAAAACTCTATTTTGAACATTGTCTAATTAAAAGACTAAATAGTTTTTTGGGAAAGTTATTGAGTCAGAGCAATCACAATCCCGCAACGCAAATTGACAGAATTTGTTTCTTAAAGGGTTGCTTCTATTATGTCTCTATCTATAGTATTTAATAGTCTCATTAGCTGCTGTAGTTATTTATTTATTTTATTTTATTTTTATTTTATTTTTATTAAGGAAACTTACAGCTAGATAACAAAGTTAGAATATTACAGATGAAATTGAACTTAAGCCAATTACAAGTTTCCACCAATAGAACGGAATTAGAATTTCATACAATCACCTTTAGTTTTCTTTAGTTGATATAATATAATATTGAATTCACAAATTTTTTGATCAGTCCACCATCAATATCACAAATTTTATTATTTTCACTTTTCTAAATCACCAAAGAAAGAAGTATACATAATAAAGTTATCAAAAACTCATAACCACAATACACTAAGAACAGTAAGTGATCTTCTTCCAATGTGCTACATAGGTTTGAATGTGTGCGCGGTTCGAATGTACACGGCGCGCGGCGCGAACGCACACATTCAAACCGACAGCGGCACGCTTGTAGTAGTGTTGTTAGTGTTTTGTGTCATAACCTCCATGGTCTATAAAAAACAAGGTCTTCTATTCCGACCACGTGATTTGACACAAGCCTACTACGTCATCATGCTGTTCATTCTTATCGAATATGTGTTAATCGACAAGGATGAACAGTATGATGACGTAGGCTTGTGTCAAGTCACGTGGTCGGAAATGTCGGAATAGAAGACTTTGTTTTCTTAGACCATGGTCATTCATAACATTGTAGGTGTCAGGTGTGTGCGCGGAGGATGTGAGCGCGGAGGTGCGGGAGGGCGGGGTCGCGGGGAGTGCGGGGGTGGTGGCGCGGGGGGTGATGCGGCGCGCGCTGCCGCTGGCGCCCGACGACGCCACGCTCAGGCTCATCGCCGCCAACACCTGCTACCAGTGCGGACACGTGAGTATACCACACACACACACCACACACACACCACACACGCACCACACACGCGGGGGTGGTGGCGCGGGGGGTGATGCGGCGCGCGCTGCCGCTGGCGCCCGACGACGCCACGCTCAGGCTCATCGCCGCCAACACCTGCTACCAGTGCGGACACGTGAGTATACCACACACACACCACACACGCGGGGGTGGTGGCGCGGGGGGTGATGCGGCGCGCGCTGCCGCTGGCGCCCGACGACGCCACGCTCAGGCTCATCGCCGCCAACACCTGCTACCAGTGCGGACACGTGAGTATACCACACACACACACCACACACCACACACCACACACCACACACACACCACACACACACCACACACGCGGGGGTGGTGGCGCGGGGGGTGATGCGGCGCGCGCTGCCGCTGGCGCCCGACGACGCCACGCTCAGGCTCATCGCCGCCAACACCTGCTACCAGTGCGGACACGTGAGTATACCACACACACACACCACACACACACCACACACACACCACACACACACCACACACGCGGGGGTGGTGGCGCGGGGGGTGATGCGGCGCGCGCTGCCGCTGGCGCCCGACGACGCCACGCTCAGGCTCATCGCCGCCAACACCTGCTACCAGTGCGGACACGTGAGTATACCACACACACACACCACACACCACACACCACACACCACACACACACACCACACACACACCACACACGCGGGGGTGGTGGCGCGGGGGGTGATGCGGCGCGCGCTGCCGCTGGCGCCCGACGACGCCACGCTCAGGCTCATCGCCGCCAACACCTGCTACCAGTGCGGACACGTGAGTATACCACACACACACACCACACACACACACCACACACACACACCACACACCACACACACACACCACACACGCGGGGGTGGTGGCGCGGGGGGTGATGCGGCGCGCGCTGCCGCTGGCGCCCGACGACGCCACGCTCAGGCTCATCGCCGCCAACACCTGCTACCAGTGCGGACACGTGAGTATACCACACACACACACCACACACCACACACCACACACCACACACACACACCACACACACACCACACACGCGGGGGTGGTGGCGCGGGGGGTGATGCGGCGCGCGCTGCCGCTGGCGCCCGACGACGCCACGCTCAGGCTCATCGCCGCCAACACCTGCTACCAGTGCGGACACGTGAGTATACCACACACACACACCACACACCACACACCACACGATACCTCTCAATATTAAGGTTTTTATTCGTAATCATTTTTCTCAAATGAATTAATAAGCTTTGCTCAAGGTGAGGCTGGCTCTCGTGACAGTTTCAAAGAGTCGACGCGATATTAGTCGCAATGTGTGCGCTAAAGCCTGACCAAAGAAATAAGAAACCTGCTCTGGGGGCGCCACTATGCGACTATGGCAACAATTTCCGATTTAAAATTAATTCCATTGTTTCTTATTTCTTTGGTAGGGCTTTTCTTAATTTTTTATATTTGAAGTGTCCTTACTGGGTCATGTGGCGACCATATTTCACTTGTACCTTTGACTTTTGTAACACCCGATGGTAACACCACATGAAGCAATCATACTTTACTACATAGTATAAAACAAAGTCGCTTTTTCTGTCCCTATGTCCCTCCCTCCCTATGTCCCTCCCTTTGTACGCTTAAATCTTTAAAACTACGCAACGGATTTTGATGCGGTTTTTTTTAATAGATAGAGTGATTCAAGAGTAAGGTTTATATGTATAATACATGCATAATATGCTTAAGGATAACCCACATTAACCATTTTCCCGTGCGGAGCCGGGGCGGGTCGCTAGTAGGTAGTATAAAACAAAGTCGCTTTCTCTGTCCCTATGTCCCTATGTCCCTATGTATGCTTAAATCTTTAAAACTACGCAACGGATTTTGATGCGTTTTTTTTTAATAGATAGAGTGGTTCAATAGGAAGGTTTATATGTATAATACATGCTTAATGTACTTAAGGATAACCCACAATTTATATTTTTGTGTGTATGTTTGTAACGAATAAACTCCAAAACTACTGAACCGATTTTAAAAATTCCTTCACCATTAGAAAGCTACATTCACCCTGAGTAACATAGGCTACCTATTACCGCGGGAATATGCCTCATTCCCACAGGAAAAACTGTTAACGCGGGCGGAGCCGCGGCGGAAAGCTAGTCACTTATCTATTTTTGTACGATCGCAGGAAATAACGAAATACGCAATATGCAAAATTATTCAATAATCGAATTAAATTTCTTAGAGGCCACGTGTAAAAATTTTTTTTATTGTTTGTTGACTTTAGTTAGTTTAAATTGTATAGTGATACAATCCTCCCTCAGATAGAAGAAGGCATCGAGCTGGCGGAGGAGGCGGTGCGGCTGGAGGAGGCGCGGGGCGGGGGGGGCGACAGCTGGGTGTGTGCGCGCGCATGCGTGGTGGCGGCCAGCGGACACGCGCACAGAGCGCACGCCGCGCCGTACAGGGCGCACAGGGAACACGCATACGACCAGGCGCTGCAGTGAGCACTACTACATACATCAATAAATATGTGGGACATCTCACACACAGCCATCCGACCCCAAACTAGGCAGAGCCTGTACTATGGGGGGCAGGGAGCTGATATACATACATACATATATAAATATACAACATCCAGACACAAGGCAAACACAAGGACTCATCACACGAATGTTTGCCCTGGGCGGGATTCGAACCCGCGACCTGGTGCTTCGTAGGCAGACGTACTAACAACTAGGCTACGAGGCCGACAACAATAACACACTATGCATGCCCCCCTCCCCACCCTTCAGGTTACAATGAGGGATTTTCATTTTGACAGTTCTTAAAACAAAAAAAAGGTTTCATTATTGTCATAAGAGATGGCGCTGCACTAACTCTTACGTCAAATAAAATAGACGTGCTTGAAGGTAGGAAAAAAAATCACAAAATTTAGTCGCAAAAAGGTCACTGGTAAAACGAATCAAAAATTTAATTAATATTAATATAAACACAATTCAGCACGCAAAAACACGAAACGAAATTAAAACACAATAAAATGCGTGACGATTGACGTGACAACAACAGTGTTGCCAGTTTTTTATCTGCCCTGATTGGTTTAACAAGCTTGCTTTTGACATTTTATTCGACATGCACGCCATCTATTTGAGTCAATAGAACCTTTTTTTTATTCATTACCCTCCAGGTAACAATGCCCGTACCCGCCGGCGGGGGCGCTGCCATAATCAAAATCAAAATTGAATAATCAGAGACGGAGCCCCTCAGGCGTCGTCTCCTTCACGATGTTGTTCGTTCCAACGCGCTAGGCCGTGGTCCGAGGCTCCCTTGAGCCGCCCCTAGACGCATTGGTACATGACTTTTTTTGGGGTAGAATCTTCCGCTCCCGCGCAAGTCCGGTGAAGCTTGATTGATCGTACTTTTTCGACTCAAGCATAGTATGCGCCGATATTTTCTTTTAATTTTTCTTTCTCCGAAGTTACGATAAATATATTAGGTATAGATGATTCCCGGGTATTACCGAAAAACCAAATACCTGTAAATAAATGTTTTGAAAACATCGCCCCCTATTTTCCGATTTCTGGTGAAAACTTCCTGATATTAGTGGATTTGGTTGTGCAAAATATTGTCTGAGCACTTGATTACTCAAAACATTTGTTGTTGATGTAAATAGACAAACATTTCTTGATAAAATATTTATTAAAAATATAAATATAAAAACAGTGCGCACACAATGGGGAACGAACGTAAACCTAATAAAAAGCTGTAAACAGCAAAAATAGTTGCCCGTGGAAAATGCTGATTGATTCTAACTAATGGTACGATTATGATCTAACAAATATTGTGTTTGTGTTTGTAGGTTGTTGTTGCGGGCGGTGCGCGCGGACGACAACGACCACTTAGCATTCTACCACCTCGCCATGCTGTACACGCGCCGGGGCATG